>JAULKK010306399.1:0-12222 GCA_032355705.1 Rubia peregrina
GCTACAAGTTTAATGTGTGGGTGCTTTAAGTTAAAGGTGTGGGTGTTTGAAAATTGTATTTTCGGTGCTGTAAGAATTTTATTTATATAAAAAATAGAGGTGCTTCAAGTTAACTTAGAAAAAGTAAGCATAAGAGGTGCTCGAAGTATGATTTATAGGTGCATCGAATGCAACTTGTTGGTGCTTCACTTGTAGCTTTTGGGTGATTTAAATTGTACTTGTAGGTGCGGTATCTTGTACCTGTAGCCTTGTAGGTGCTTTAAGTGTTAACTGTTGGTGCTTCAATAGAAATTTGAAGAAAAAAAATTAGAGCTTCTTCAAGCATGAACTGAAAGTGCTTTAAATATAACTTATAGGTACTTGAAGTATTAATTGTACGTGTTTGAAGTATTACTTGTACGTTCTTGAAATATTACTTGCAAGTATTTCGAGTGTAACTAGCATGCATTTTTAATTATACAGTATTAGGAGAAGATTTAAATTATACCTACAAAAATTCTACATTTTGTCTCTTCCGAAAGGCCAAACATAACTAGTGATACACTGAGTACTACCTAATAAACAAGAAGGGCTAACAAGTTTGGGATAACCACTTTGCTATTCAACTTCTACCTACTGCTCCTTTTTACTTTTTGGGCACAAGTAACTTAAAGTCTACAACAAAAACATCAAAATCCCAACATTATCCAGAAACCAAGAGAAAAAAAAAATGATTTAGCAATGAATTGCCACTCAAACTAGCATATTCAGGCACAACCACCTTCTTCTTGCTGCATCACCTCGATCATAATGTCTTTAGTTCATCACCTTCAGCACAGAGTTCATGATTGCCCTGCAACTTCAACTTAACATAGTTCATGATGAATTTGAGTTTTAATTGTATACATATCCCAATTCCTTTCTTGATCAAGGAATTAGCTATCCACCCACCAAGATTGGTTGAGAAGGCCATTGTTAGCTAAGGCAACACATATATAATTTCCGACTCGTTAAGGTTAAACACTAGCACCTGACCAGCAAAATGTGCAGCCATTAACAACTACTGCTCAGACTCAAACACAAATTAACAATTTTTTATCTGATCCATATCAATAAACACAATGCTACACATTTCAAACTATTTTAGGACCATCAACCTAAACATGATGCATGAAATTCAAGAACATATTTGCTACCTTTGTTCATATTTTTTTTGCCCTTCTTCCTACTTTTGAGCTTTTTGCGAGCAGCTTCCAATTCTTCTTCACTAGGATCTGGAACTGAACCACCTTCATATTTTCTCCCATCAAATCATCACCGTGAGATCATAGCAACCAAAGAATTTCCATCTTCCTTTCTAAAAAATGAGGTTGGTGGTTATAAGACACGTGAGTCTTGGATGTAAAAGGAATATGAGATAATCAATATAATAAAAAGGAGATCAACACAATTTACATATCACTTCTGCCTCTTGCAAATATGACTACTAGGTGGTTTGATATCAGAATTTTTTCCAGCCCATTTATCATATGCCTTCGTGGATTTGAAAACACCTACAAACATTCACAGAGAAAATGAGCTAAGCACACCTTTCTTTAACAGCCAAAACACATGAAAAATCAAGCTGTTTAAACTCACCTTAAGCTATTACCTCATCAAGAATATCCTTGAAACAATACAAATCCATCTTTGTATCCGAGCAGAGCATATGCTAGAAAACTCTGGGTACAAGAGTAGAACATAAATGACAAACTTTCCATTCGAACTACATGAATAAGAGAGAGGCTACATTCCACCATACTTGTTCATATGACTCTTGTGCCTCTAGTACAGGTCAATCAAGTCCTTTTTATCTGAGTCGTAACCTCTATAGTTTTCATACAACTTAACCTTAGTGACCTATAACCATAAAAATACATAATTCACGAACACATACTTGGGAGTGGAGAGGCATATAAGTTTTTATCAAACATGAATATTAACCTTCTTGTACAGGGTCTGGAAAAAGTCCTTCAAATTGTGTCCCACACTCCAGCTCAAGATTCTCACTTTCCTTATTAGTATGTCTCAACCTAAGGTTCTCACTTTGCTTCTTTCTTAATTTAGCATTTGTTTACCTCCTCTCTCTTCCATTTTTTCAATACTAAAATATTTCCACAAGATTCAATTTTATTCACTCTCCTATCTTTTATACATCCAATTATATTCTCACACTACACAACCTCTTTCATTATACAAAGGCAACAAAAATATTTTCATCAACAAATGCATAGCAAATCTAAGATAATTCAACTTTTAATTTCAAGCAAGTCCTGTGATAGAATGAGCTTTCTTCCTTTATTGTATGCTGAAACACAAACTACAATAGAGAATAATGAAGCACTCACTTATGGCATCATCAAAACTTCAACTCGTGTCATAGAGTGCCCATTTATTCTCATCACTAAGGATAGACTTAACCTTTTGAAGCTGCTAAAATTTCTCCTTTGCATCCTACAAAGGAGGATAGTTTAGAGTACTACAATTGGTCAAAACCAACTGAATAACACCATTGAAAAGTCACCCACCAACCAGCCACTGGTGTCAACCAAACAAAATTCGTAATAATAGCAATAAACTTTGAAGAAAAGTATGATTAAGGTATTACCTCATCACCGGGATTCTTGTCAGGGTGCAAGCACAAAGACAATTTGTAATAAGTTTTTCCCCTCTTGTTGGGAGGCGCTACTTTCTACTCCCAAAATCTACAAAAGGAGAATGTTTGTCTAAGGCTTCCGCAACATCAAACATACCAAGTATAACAACACTCCTAGTGGCGGAAGAGGGCGAAGAGCGGTCAACGGCTAAAGAGGGTGAAGAAGACGGATTTAGTGGGGGGAAGAGAAACGGTGGAGGAAGATGATTATCGATGGAGGGAAATGAGCGGCGGAGGAGGGCGAGGAATGGCGGAGGAAGAAGGTTATCGGTGGAGGGAAGTGAGTGGAGGAGGAGGGAAATTTAGAGTTTAATGTAATTTTACTCTATTTTAAATATCGAATATGGACGATTAGATTGTTTGAATGGTTCAGATCTGGTCTCAAATATCAATCGTGTCTCATAAATTAGGTTATCTCACATAAACCTAATTCTCTCTCACACACACACACTCTCTCTATATATATATACTTCCTCCGGACCACTAATTATGCTTCCTTTATAAAACATTTTAAGGCATTTTTTACTGTTGATAACTTTGGTTTCTTACAATAACATATTATAAAATTTTACTTTTTAAAAACTACATGTTACAGAGAATCAAAAGACATCTCACATGATATCTGTTATTGTATACAACAAAAGTTATCAATGGTCAAACATGTCATGAAAAAAGTTTTGGTCAAAGGGGCCATAATTAGAGGACCGGAGGGAGTATATATCTAAAAATATATTATGTACATGTGTATGTACATATACATATATATATATATATATGTATATACTATTATCCACCTTTATTTGCACGAACCATTTGAAAAATCCATTTTCTTCGTGGATGATTCTGATTTGCCACTATCTACTTAGTTGTATTTAGGAAGTACTTTAGGGCTGTAAATTGTATATTTGAGAGGTACGACGATGATCTCCCACCTAATGTTAATTACTCTAATGAATGAATCAGATTAAAACCTTGGCTTATTTTCAGCCCAATGTAAATCAAGCCCAAAATCTGAACCCAAACCATAGTACTATAAATATCGAAACCTTAACAACCTTTCATTATCCTCTAGAATGCCTCCTTCTCCTCTCCTCCATTCAAACCGCCACTCTCCCACATGCGTCAGTTGCTCTCCTGCCTGCATCTGTCACTCTTCCGCCACACCTGCTTGCATCTACCTGCGTATGACGTGCTACCAACCGACCTTCTTGTAGCTCCACCATGCCACCAACCGCTTTGAACAAGCGGCCGACACAACGGACATGGTTCGAACGTGCCACCATAACGAACATATGCTCATCAGGTTTGGTGTATTTTTAAAAATCTGATTAGGTGTATTTTAAATATGATTAGGTGTATGTTGTAGATCCATTTTGGCTACTGTAAATTCAATTTATAAATCTGATTTGGCTACTGTATTTTGACCAGAAAAATGCTATGTAATCTTGCCGAAAAAGCTGTAGTTGGTTTGGAGCTACCAAAATCAGAATCGTCGATTCTGGTCATGGTAGTTTTTTAAATTCTGAATTTGAAACATGCGACATTGCACTATTATCGTTCCTTCACTCTTTTATTGCATTTTGGAAATTATGAGAGACATCATACCACTTTCGATCGGTCACATTTTTAACCACGGTTATTTTCTGAAAAACCAAGGTAAAACATACTTTTTACCTTAGTTATAAGCCGAGGTAAAAAATACACTTTTTACTGCGCAACTATTTTCCTCAGTTAGTTTTCTAAAATTAATTGAGGTAAAAGTCCTCCAGAACTGAAGTAAAAGGTTTTGTTTCCTGTAGTGTATACAACTCAAATAGTCTCCCTTAAACTAGAGCATAGATAGTAGTCATGCCTATCTTGTCACAAAAATAGTTGATCCTATCATTGAATTTTTTTGTGAAGATATCCCATAGTTCTCCAGTTTTCACATATCCATTAGCAACCAAGACCTTTTGAATTTTCTCACGAACAAAGTGACAATATATTTTAATGTATTTGTGATGAGCCTGTAAGCGTTGTTGAAACTTATGTACTATAGTCAAAGATAAGATTTATGTAGCTAACCTACCACTACCGAATACTAAACACTAGACAGTGGTAAGTTAGGTGTAGTTAACAACACATTAAAAAGTTAGCTTAGAATCTCACAAATTGTTAATAAGTTGGTTTAACAAATGCTTCCAAGTGTTAATCTAGTCTAATCTATAATAACCCATAAGAATATATGGATTCAATACAAGATAAATGATCATTTACTTCACCCTTTTTAACTTAGTTTTTTTATATAACGCTAGATAAAAAGTTCTTTTACCCCAGTTTTTGAGAAAACTGCAGTTAAAGATATATTTCGCCTCGGTTATTTGAAAACCGAGATAAAAAGTTGGGCTTTTACATCTTGGGTGGAACTGAGGAAAAATATATGTACAAACCAACGTCAGTAACGTTTTGTTTTGCGGTCAAGTTGTTCGACAACTAACCAACATCGACAACTTGTCATTTTTAATCAATGGTATAAATCAAAACCACAACAAACGCGTTGTCAATGTCGATTTATGACGGATCAAAAATAATTTTCAATATAAGTTGGTAATTTTGTCCATTATTCTTATAAGGCATCTTCAATTTTCTTTGAAAAATAAAACAAAACATCAGTGTCAAATCTCATTCTCCTAAATGTTGGGCAAATGATGTTAAAAGTTTAAACACAAATTGGAGCTTACTGGGAGAGTTTGAAGGGTAATTAATGATTAATTAATTAATCTCATATTTCTCTATAGATTCCCGTTCATTTAAGATGAATGACTATGTTCTACAAACCTATAATATTTCAGTTTATTTTTGTGAAGGATTGTTGCATTTAATTTGCTAGTAAATGAAATTTATGTTTGAATTTATACTGTGGTAGGGTTAGGAAATATAAATGTATACATAAATTAATTGAAACTATACTTTGATTGTATGTTTTTTTATTGTTACAAATAGGGCATGTTTAGGTTTAATTGGCAGAGACACACAAGGCTCTTTTATATCTGCTAGGTTACAATATGATCATTCTTTTTCTCCACTTCATTCTGAGATGCTTGTTATTCAACTTGCTGTCAATATATCACAATCATACCATGAGTACATCCATATTGAATTTGACTGTCTCCAAGTTGTTCATATGGTGACAAATCCGGATCATGCTCACTGGCAGCTTTTTGAGCTTGCTGATGAGATTCATTCTCAACTTTCCTCAATTTAGATTGCACATAATTTTAGAGAGGCAAACACAGTTGCTAATGCACTGGCAAAATTAGCAAAATAAAAAAAATGCAGCTCTACTTTATCTTACCCCCAACTCCCGGAAAAAATATTGGGCTTAATCATGCTTGACAAATATGGCACTCCCTCTTTGAGAGTTCCGCCTTAGTTTAGATGCTACTCATTTGGTATCTTTTTCTTTTACAGGAGGATGGACCTTACACAAAGAAGATATACGGAATTGTCTACTGATCGGATGGACTCAAGATAATGTTTTGGAGGTTTACACCATTGTACCAGCACTGCTGCCACCATTTCAAATGGTCAAAATTTAAAAAAAACAACACTTTTTTAAGCTTCAAAAGGATACAACACAGGGCACTCCAATTGAAGAATCCTTTCCTCAATAGCATCCATTTCTCTTCTTTGATCCTATTGGATATCTGGCCTGAATCGATTAACATTAGGGTGGAGGTCGATTAGAGGAAACATATCCAAACAGATCAAAAGAAGACTCTTAGGGATAATTTTTCTTTGATATCTAGCACTATGTATATCCTCGGATAACTGATCTTTATCTTCATTTTTTTCTTCATTTTGGGGTTTATAGAGCCCAATAAATCTCTCTCATTCACCAATGGTGGATGTCAATTTTTTTAATAAAAAAGTAGTTAGTATGCAAATAGGGCTTAAAAGTAGTATCTTTGAGAGGTACGGCGAGGACCTCCCATGTGTCCCTGTGTTTAAATGTCAGTGGGTGGATATTAATAATGCACAGTGCATCGAGGATTTGGACTTCACCTTTGTCGATAGAAGTCAGGTTGGGTGAAAGGACGATCATTTCACATTGGCGTCTCAAGCGCACCTGGTTTTCTATATTAGGGATCCTGTTTATCCCAGGTGGGAGATTGTTCTGGAAGGTAAATGTGCCTTTTTTGAGGAAAATGAGTTAGAGAAAGTGATTGAATTCGGCTTCCATACATCGAGTTGTGGAGCTGAAGAAGTTATGTTGCTCAAGGAGAATGATCAGAGTTTTCACAGTTTCCTTGGCCTTAGTGACCATGACAAAGGAATGTGTGTCGAAGGTATGGGGAAGATCACACGTAGAAAAAGGAGATAGAAGAAGGTGGTGATCAAGAAAATGAAGCATAAGTAGTAAGTTATTCAATTTGAAACGTAGTTTATGTCATTCGTCCAGTGATGTACCTTGGATAATTTAAATTCTTCTAATATTATATTATAGATTTAACTAACATAGCATTAGAAAGACCATAAAAATACAATTTAGAAGTAGTATTTGAAATCATTAAAATTCAACAACAATCACATAAGTAACTAACACCATAAAGTCTAGCATTCGAAATTGATCATTCATAAACTTCATTCATCTACATATTCAATGTCGCCAATGACAGTCGATCGGTCAAGTAGAGTTTGGGAGCTTAATGCGAGGTGGCGCTCATAAACTCGTTGAGATTTCTCTATGAACCTAATCTCAGCCTTCATGGCGCAAAATTCCTTGCGCATCCATTTGTGGAAATCCTTGAAGCCTTTTAAGTGGGATTTTTCAGTATCTACAAAGTATAGTAACCAACCAATGAGAACTTTAAAAAATATATATAAAACATAAACAAAACTGACAATTGAATCGTTGCACATGGCGTTGACCATTTGCATGTCATCATCACACAACCCCTCGAAGAAATAGTATACCAAATCTCCCTCCTTGAATGGATGATATGGACAGCTTACCAATAGCCTCTTGAATCTTGCCCAATACTCGTAGAGTGATTCATTTGCGAACTGAGATATATTGGAGAACAACTTCTTCAAACCTGCGGACTTTGAAACTGGGAAGTATTTCTAGAGAAATATGTGTTTCATGTCCATCCAGGAGGTAATGCAATCGAGTGGAAGGTAGTAAAACCAATCTTTGGCCGCATCCCGTAGTGATAAGGGAAACAACCTTAAATAGTACTCCTCCACCGAGACTCTCGGCGGCTTCTTGTTGGTACAAACTAGATGAATCTCCGGTAAATTTTTTTGGATCTTCACGACCATTCCATGGAAAGTTGGAAAACACTGGATCATGCCCCTCTTGAGCTCATAAGTAACATTGGATGGCAAGGGTGGGAAGAAAATACTTGGTGGTTAATTCTCCAAGTTAGGAGCCATCAACTCCCTAAGTGTGCGGGGTTATCTTTCACCATCTCTACAGTTTCTTCAACTACAAAAACTGGTTGTTTGGAACCCCACTCTAGTTCTCCTCCTCATTCTTCTCCGATTACCTACGAACTTTGTTAGAGAGTATAAAGTCCCTAAGTTCGGGGCAAGAGTATGTGCCATAAACTATGAGCCAAACAATATCCAACTAAAAGAAACACTAGCAAAAGGATTATAAGTGCACATATAACTATTACAAAGGCTCAATAGCAAAAACCAATAATAAAAAAACAACAATAACTACTCAATAAACACGCTATGCAAGTTAACTACTAGACCTTTAAACTAACGTCTTAGACAACAGCACCAAAATTTGATCCGCTCCCTCCTAGGGATGTCAAACCAAAAATGAGAGATTCACTAAATTAACCCGAGAGGAGGACTGTGATCAAATATAATAATTTATATTTTTGCTCCAGTTCCTACTACTATGCTACCAAAAAGGTTAGATAGTAGCAAGACAGGGGTTGTCAATGAAGATGTTAGGTATCTAAGGGTTAACTAAACACAGTCGTGATCAGGTTGTCAATCCAATCACACGTCAGGAATAATCAGTATTGGTAAAATAGGTTTGGGGGGAGGGGGAGGGTGTTCTAACAACTACTAACATTCAATCAATAAGAGAATAAACTATGTAAACTAGGACTTGGGGAGTATTTGTGTGACATGATCAATGTTATTTTGATCCTCAATTCCATCACATACAACAACTACAAACTTATTCAAGTATTTTTTACATGTGGTGTGGTCAATTGTTAGCATTTTCCCGTACCTGTCATGTAGGGTGTGCATGTAATCTGCTATCAACATCACCTCCATAATTAGGGGAGTGCAACAACAGCCCTGCCTACTCTGGAGATCTAAAATCTCCCCGTGCTATTACGTCCTGAGCACTACACCACGAATGCTTCTCCCTACGATGAAAAAGGCAAAGAGGGCGAAACACCTTATCGATGGATTTAGGGTTGTAATATCGCTAACCCTATTTTGCTACTATAACTATCTCTATCTTTAACCTTTCGTGACAATTTTTGGCTAAGACTAGTGTATGGTTGATCATAATGTTGACTCGGCAACCCACGAAACACACCCACACCGTTCTAGACTATCGTTACCCCTAGCACATCTAGGTTTCCTTCCCTAGGGAATATCAATAATTATACCAACATGAAAGTAGAGTACAGTGTGTGACATTCTTAGTGTGAAAATCATTCAATTAATAAGAAAATGAAGAACAAGCCAACAGGTGTAAAGTACTAACCTCAAATTTTCCAAATTCGATCCAAACTCCGGGTAAATTCCATCAATCTTTTTCCACTGCTCACCATCCAACGTATGCCTTATGACATCATCCGCCAGATGATCTCTTTCCGCTTTCCATCAGAGTAACTTTGCATTTTCTTTCGAAGCAAACAACTTCTTCAACCGTGGAATTATTGGAAGATACCATAATACCTTAGCGGGTGTCTACTTCTTCAAAACGTCCCCCCACTTCTGTACTCACGACAATTTCACCCCGCTTCAACTTGTACCAAAACTCACCACATACCCAGCATGTTTCGAGTTTCTCGTCGTCTCCCCCCCTATACAACATGCAATCAATTAGGCATGGAGGGATTTTTTTTCCATTCTACACCCATAGGATAAAGAACTCTTTTGCGGCATAAGATTTTCCAAGCATACGATTTCCTTCAGGGAGAAATTCTCAAACCAACTCTAGAGTTTCAGTCATCCCTTTTTCGGTCCAATCAAATTTGGCCTTTAAATTCATGATTTTCAAAGTGGCGCTTAAAACGGAATGTTTTGACCTCACGTACAATGGGATATTCTTGTCATTAAGCAACGATTCGAAGACCTTGGGTTTACCATGGAATTCTCTGGAAACATCCTCTACCATCTCGTCAAATCCATTGTCACCATCTAATTCAACCCATTCCTTAATTCCGACATTTCACCGCTATCCGTCTGTACCTTTCCGTGCCATATCCAAAAAATGTGACTTGTTTGGAAACCTCGAATTATAAGGTGTTCACACAACTTCTTCCTCTCTAAAAATGCATTATTCCTGCTATCCTTACATGGGCATTATGCATGCACTACACTGTTTTTTGCTGCATGTTCAAAAGCCACAAAAATAAATGATTCTACTAAACTAATATAATCGGGTGAGTTTCTAAAGTCACTTTGGATGAGTTTGATTCTATCCATTACTTACATGAAAATAACATACAAACTCATTCAATGTTAATGTGCAACACAATTCCGTTCATAGGGATTAATTTTAAATTAAAACCCTAATTCAAAAAATGTGTAAAACTTACGTCAATATTGAAATCTTTAGTTCTGATTGATAATAAGATTTGGAGATGTAGAATCACATACCCTTCTACCTCCAAAGAGTGCCCTAAACTTCCCACCTTATTTCTCTAAGTGAAAATGAGATTGAAATGATGGATTTAATGCCCTTTTTGGGTGTTCCAAATTTGGATAGTAAATTGGGCCTTTAGAAAAATTGCAACCATAGTCGGACGTTGTTCCAGATTCGTAAAAATTAACCGAAGTTTGCTACGAACTCGGAACTTATATCGTTCTTTACATAACGACCCAACCTAGCAATCCCGGACTCAGAACAACTATTGGATCCTAGTTTCGATTTTGAAACGTAATACGATCAAAGGCACTAGGGAACAACCACCTTTAATAATTTTTTAATTAAAGATGGTTATAAACCAAACCGCCTTATATCATTAACAAACAAATGCAGTTTTAATTTAACCGCCTTTGTAAACCCTATAACTGCCTATAAACATTCCGGGGGTCCAAAAGACACATGTTCTAAGTTTGGAACTCTTTCTAGAAGGCGGTTTTACGAAAAACATGCGGAACCGCCTTCTAACGCTTCCTTTAATGAGGCCTTCTCCACTAGTGTAGGTGGTCTTGAGTAAAGTGCAGATGATTACTTATAAGTATGCAAGGGTTAATCGAAAGATCTTGTTAAAGTCTCAGTGGGATCATAGCCAATTTATTTTTCACTTTCAGGGATTATATGTTTGACTGGGGATACGGTGAGCACAGTTTTACTCGCCAAATAACCTGCAAACTCAGGAAAATATTAATTAGTACACTGGTAAGTTGGGTCGATCCCACGAGAAGCAAAATCAATAATTCTAATTTTTCTTCCTACTTATTTCACAAAATCTTTTGGTGATGCCACCACACCTTAATTTTAAGAATGATTTTTAACACTAAAATTGCAAATAATTCATCTAAAAAATGAGAAATAATATATTTAAATGATATCGGCTAAGAATAACTCATGCTAGTTTCTATCGATCATAGGCGCAATAATAAATCAATTCTTACACATCTATCGGTCCCCCCATTATTTCTTTCTTTATTGACAGTTAATCAGTTATAATTAACTAAGTGTTTCCTTTACCAAAATGTCCCCAGAAAGTATTCGCTAAACCAGAACACATTTTGATGGCATTAATAATTAAAAGAACCCGATATAGCAATTTTCCAAGTATTCGCAAGTAGCAATGCGCACTCAATTATTCTCTATCGTGCTATTACAGTCTTAGCTAGTTAGCTGTTTTTCACAAGATTGCGCCATTTACTAATCTCATTCAACAATTACGTATTGGCGAAAATTAGATTGCAGTATTCTAAAAACATTCAAGTTGACCAGACTTAAACATATTAGAAATAAATTTAACCAAGAACAATCAAGAACATGCAAGAATCAATTATAAGCAATTAGGCCTCACGATTCAAACTAACATTTGTTACTCTATGCCGATAAACTAATTAGCTACTCATATTAATTAAACTAAATAAAATAATAACATAAAAATAAAACATTAATTAGCTAATATACTAATCACAAAAAATTAAACCAAACCTGTAGCCAAATGTAGGTCTGCACACGGAAATCGAGAAGAAGAATATTGATCCCACAATCACAAATTGCATGCAACCTTATTCACAAACTTTCCTCTGGATCCAAACAAATAACGAGACTAAAAACTAAAACTAAACTGCAACTGGAACGAACACAAAAACTAAAACTAAAACTAAAA
>JAULKK010306420.1:0-12220 GCA_032355705.1 Rubia peregrina
AGCTACGGGTAAATTAGATCACCCAAGTCATGCTAGGGGGGGGGGTGAGTTCCTTCCTAACACAAAAAGATGCTTTTGGAGTTGTGCACACTTACAATATGGCAAAACTGCCTAAGATGCGCATTTTGCGCCAAGAAGCGATTATAAGAGACAAGTGCATAGAGCAACAAGACCTATTGATAAGGAAGTTAATCCAACACACCGGTCTACCTGTCCCGGACAATTGGGATGACTTGATGCCAAACTCCACCATCTAGAGGTTCACGTCACTCGCCAAGCGAAGTTAAGGTCAACCACGTGCCAAGGCTTATAACGCCAGCTGAAGAAGACAACAAGTTAGACAAGGAGATCACGTAACCACCCAAAAAGGTATTATAATTTTTCTTACACGCAAACTCAATACATATTTGGATTTCATTCTAATTTAAATTGTATTCTTTTATACCATATAGTCACCAATTTCATGTGAGTTATACATTGATTGAGGTGACAAAGGTATGTCTCTCCACGTTGTCGACGGTGTTATGTACCCGACGATGCGACATAATCACGGCAAACAAATTGCGGACGATACTTGTTGAGTTTCATTGAAAAAGGCAGTGGTGTTCAACGCCACATTACCAATTTAAGATGGAAACTACAAAAAAGGTGTATCCCGCACAAGGATTGTTTCTTCTATGGACTCGTCACCTCATTTTTGCCGACCCGACAACGGATAATTATTTCAAGGAGGCTATGAACCCCTGCCATTATCGAATTTAGTACATAAGTAATAATAAAATTTAACCCATCTAAGTTAATTTTATTGCTTGGGTTTTTCCTTAGAATAGTTTTAAAAATTAAAACTATGGATTTTTTTGATTTTTTTTTGCAAAATGTGAAGTTTATTATATTAATCGTCTTTAGTATGTTAGATAAAGATATTAATTCAGAAGATAAATAAGAAAATTAAGGATAATGGATACAGGGTTATAATAAGACAAAATAGAGTGAAAACGAGAAGTAAAATTCACACATTTAAAATTGAACATTTAAACAAGTAAGAAATAGTAATCAAAGTTTATAATTAAATGGAGATCAGGTATATAATAAATTATATTAAAATTGTACGATTCATATAACCTTATTAAATATATATAAAAAATCTCATAATTTTGTAATTCCAACTAAAATCAATACATAGAAAAATCGCCTACCAACAAATCATTGAAAAGAAAAGAATACTAGTAATAATAAAATATACATGTAAACAAAATTATTATAATTAAATTTTAAATTATAAAACTTATAAAAGTAGAAAGTACTCCATCCATCTCAGTGAAAATGACACATTTACTTTTTCCAAGTTAAATTTACAAACTTTGACCCTAATTATACATTAATATATATATAATAAAAATATCATGTGAGATATTATTAGATTCGTTTTACCATATATTTTCTAAATATTAATTTTTTATGTAATTTTTTTTATATTTAGCTAGTAATATTATCAGTCAATCAAGATTATTGAAAATCGTGAAAAATTAAATTTGTTATTTTTTTTAAATGAATGGAGTATATAAAAGAGATGAGGTGAGCGGCCAAACCCCCCACCCCAAGGACACGTGTTCCATTCCTGCTCTTAAAATTGACACGTACTAAAACCGTGTCAACAAAACGGCACAGCAGGAAGATTTGGGAGAACAATGCACATCACTCCATTTCAAGTACTCCCTCCATCTCACATATAATTGCATTGCCATTATTATTACATTGTTCAAGAAATATATTTAACATTTCAAAAAAAAAGTTTGATCATTAATAGTATCTTTACCTACATATAATAATTATAAATAAAAAGTTAATATTTAGAAAGACAATAGTATTATACAAAGACTTGAGTGAGACGGTCTCACTCATTCTTATGGTGAGACGGATGGTCTAAATAAAATTATTTAAAAATAAGAAATGACATGGAGTACATTATGTAATTTTTGAAAGTTTACTTATTACTTTGTCTCATCATAACTTATGGTAAAACGGTCTCATGTAAGTATTAAATAATGTTAAAAAATAAAAGTATAAATAGAGTTGAGATAGAAGGAGTAGTATTTAGTAAGTACGTGGAATATTGTTCCCGCAAAGGAAATATGACAAATGATATTGTTGGGCATCAACCAGTGTTCAGTCATTCAACCAGCTTACAGTCCAAGCACGGTTTCATTTTCAAAATCGGGGTCTACGCTCTGCCCTATCATGAATTGAATTAAAAATAAATTATTGTATGTTAAATTGTGTTTAAATATGCTATTTGAAATGTTAGATTATGCATAAAATGTTTTGATAATATTTTGACTGTCTTGTTAATTATTTTATTTTCATAATAATTAAGTATGACATGTACTTTATCGCACTGTACTTAATTATTTTGATATTATGTGAATTAATTATTGTGATATTATATGTAGATGACAGACTTGTACCTTATCTTGCCGGGTCAAAACTTGGCTGCGAGCTCCTTGATTACTTCTCTGTTTTTGCGGGGTCCCTGGCGCCAAAGGTAGTTCGGTCGAAATCGATGCGAAACGGTATAGACCAGATCGTATGACTAAGCCGACTACCCGGAGAGTTTTGTGGTATGCTAGTATAACCATCTGGTACTGATACGAGCTCGTAACATACAGGGTGTGGTCAGTGGTTGAACTAGCCCACATTTTCAGGAGGGGCTGGGCTGGGATAGCAGGGGCGGGCTAAATAAATACCCCTAAGTCACCGGAGTTTGGGGGGCGGCCGCACCGGATCGCCCCCCAGTTCCGCCACTGGGTGTGGTTGACAAGAGTGGACTTCTAGATCCGATAGCCTTCGGGCACTACTGAAAAAGGTTATGCCTTTTATGTTAGTCAAAGTTGTCATATATGCACTTGACTGCAATTTGGCATTAGCCACTGGTATCCTTTTACTATGTGTTAGGATTTATGTGACTGTTTGTTTTATCTTATCACTACATCTCCACTCGGTAAATACTGGCGATGGAACCTCACTAAGCAAGAAGCTTACCCTAATTTAAATAACCCTAACAAGTGTAGCTAAGCATATAGAGAGAGAGAGAGAGCTCTTGTGCAAAGGCTTTACTTCATTTGGGGATAGAATCCTAGTTGAGCCTTTTATGTTAGAAACCAGTTTAGAAATTTTATTGTTAAACCATGTGAAATGCTTATTATAAGACTTTCATTGTAATAGTAAGTTAGGTTTTGAATTCTAAAATCACTTCTGTATAATCTGTATTGCTCGTTACTGAATGTTAGTAATCCGATTAGTTGGATTCTTAGTGACACGCTCAGGTCCCACCGTGCACTTGCGTTGAGCAAGTTGGTCAAAATTCTAGGGTGTTAAAGAGGCGCCCCTTAAGACACATAAGCTGATTATACACACATCGAAGAAGGATAGAGCTCCATTTACCAGGGTGCAATTGAATAAGAGTTCACCTCAATTCGTTCGGGTGTTGTTCGATTGGTTTGGTGCCCACCCTCGTAACTCAACTACTTAATTTCTGGAAAAAGAATGCGTTTTTGGTGCTAAGCGAGATATCACTGCCTCATGGATTGACTTCGAAGATCTTTGGAGGTGTGAACATTTGAACCAAACCATAATGTCCCTCTACACATTGTGTGTATATTTTTTAATCACTGAAATTAATATTTGTGGTAGAATAAGTTTTGTATGCTATTGATGTTATTAATTTACTATGAAGGTACATGTATTACATTGCGTGTCAAAATGCAAAGAGTTAGGTGGCCTATTTATGCCCTGTGATGACTAAAGAAATTGGATTCACATTTGAGGAATGGATCGCCTACATCCGCAAGAGTCTTGGACGGAAAGAAAAGAAATTATTCATAGCCTCATACATTGAGCGGTGATGGTTAGATACTAATTTTATTTAACGGACTTAATAGCATTAATTATTTTTATAGTTAATTTTCTTTTTCGGGGACCATTGGAGATTAATTTTTATAATGTCGGAGAAAAAGCATGTTTTTTGGATGGATCTGCTACATTTCTCATCTTCGGAAACGTTCATCAAAATTTTGGATGTCTCAATGAATGACACTGCCGAGTCAAGTAATATGGCTTTGGACGTAGTACAAATCAAGGTTCGTTATTTTTCGCTTTATCATTCACTAGTATTCCATATTTTCAAGATTTATGCCTACATACAATGCTTTTGATCAGTACAAAAAATAAGCACAAACTTGGGAGTGCAGGTATTACGTAATGTTATACGCAGCCAAGTCCGTTGAAGAAGTGCAAGAGGATTACCTTGAAATTGACAAAGTACATTTTGCGCCCCAATTGTTGTCTACTATAAGATTTTTTGTGGGCCTAATTGTCGCATTTCCATACTCACATATTTTTCAGGTCAACAACAAGCCGTATTCACTAGATGATATCAACGTTGCAAGAAATTGCTTGGCTAGGTATTTAGTGAACTCCCGGTCAGCATCAATGGGAAGTTCAACCATCGTTTGGATTTGCGTGTGACCTAATTTGTAGTGTATATATATTGGTGACGTTAATGTGTGGAATAGAATTTGGTAGAACTCTATTCCTATCATAGATTGGTTCTATGTTAGCATAGTCTATAGATTTTTGTTAGTTAGCTTGAATTACGATGACATATGTTTTGGGGAATAGAATTGCCTATATTTCTATTCCTATCTATAGAATGGTGCTTCGTTAGCATATTCTATAGATATTTTTTATGTATTGGATCTGTTACATCAGGCTTTTTCTATAGCCCAGTTTAATATATTGGTTATTTTTATACTTACATCTTACCCCAAAACAAGTTATGACTGAGGAACCATATCCCATGTTCAAGTACACTCTTTTCTCATACGCCCGATTTGGAGTTCCGGACTCGGAACTCAGGGTCAGAATAGGTTCCCGACGCAGGAACGTAACCTTCATTTTGATGCAATTTATGCGTTGAAATACAGTTTCAGGTCAGAAAGTGCACCCAATGCAGTAACATAATGCAAAGGTTAGAAATTAAATCTGATAGAGGAACCTCATTTAAGTTACGATCTCGTAACGTAATTTTGTCCCTCGATAGCCAGCTAACTATTCCGAGATCGGAACCCTTGGAAGGTGGTTGTTCCAGCACGTTCAAATGCGGAAAAAACACCTTATAAGGGGGGCATTTTAAAGATGGTTCCTCAATGTAACTTTGATCAATGACGATCAAAGTCTCTACTAGAGAAGTCACCTAAAAATGACTTCTCCGAGCCGATAAAACCGCCTTTAATAGGCCAGCCTCCACTAGTGAATCGTTCCCCAAAATAATCAAATTAAATACTCCTTCTAGCCTCTTTTTAATTATTTTTTTCAATATATGTTTTATCATTGATAATTCTAATTTCATACAGAAACGGACTTTTTAGAAACTACACGTTATGGAGAATCCAAAGACATCTTTTTAAGTTGTCAGTTATTGTATGCAATTAAAGTTATTGATGCTCAAATATGCCTTGAAATTTTTTACAGTCACACAGTGCCTTGTTATCCGAGAGTTTTGGTGAGTTGCAAAATATAAGTTTGCATTTGTTTGGTAAGTGGAGTTGTATCTATGATCACTTTATAAAGGATCTATAGCCAATGATAACTATAGTTAAAAATTATACTCTTTCATTATACTCACTGCAGTAATTATCAGGAAATCGTGTGGGTCTTGAACCACCCTTGCCCTCATTTTGTAATTTCATATGCCCTCTGGTTTGCTTGTCTTAGAACATGTGCAATCGTTTTATTAGCATGGAACTTGGAAAATTATTTTTAGCTATTATAAAGGAATAATTAACTTTATAGAATTAAGCTAAACATCCTAAAATAAGACTTGAGGTGATTTCTTCCTCTCTCTCTCTCTCTCTTCGAAGCTCTGAGGCTATTTCTTCTCTAATCAAAACTTCACTGGAACCCTAACCTCCAGTAAGTTATGATAGTAGAGCCTTTACCAGATCCTAAGGCCTCTCTTCCTATAACCAAGCCTTCAACGATGAACTGCATAAAACACCTAACCCCAGAGTATCTTTTAATCCAAAACCCAAGTCGAAAAGCCAGGGCTTCACTTCCCCGATGTTGAAAATTGGTGGGTATTTTTTTCTCGTAGTCGACCTCAAATGGGGAAAAAGGAAAAATTATCAAATGACTGGTTTTAAAGGTTGAATTGAGATCAATTTGCTTGATAATTATCAAGTCCATATGAATTCTCTCTACCTGATGATTACTACAGATATTGGCTTCATAAAGTTTGGAATTTGGTTCTTATCCAATTTGAATGACTAAATGGGTTCTTAATAATTGAAATATTTTTCTTTTCTGGATGTAGGTGAGAATGCACTTACTTGACTTTTAAGAACAAAAAGGATTCTTCTAGTCATAACTAGGGTTTGTTTTCCATATACAGTTTAGGGTTTATCTCTTTTTTTAATAACCTAAATTTATCATCCACCCCTTAAGAAAATAATAACATAAGTAGAACGAAACATAAATACATAGTAAAATTATATAAATGAGTAATAATCACACATTAAATTTTTCCACACCATTTTACATGTGCTTGATTAGTTTTGTGTGATATTCCATACTTATCCTTGACTCTTTGATTGTATCAAGAGTGCTTATTTATTTCCCATTATTTGTTTGAAATCAATCAAACCAAATTAATTCTCCAAGTTACTATGCATGTTCTGTGCAAGTTTTGTGCATATATATATATATATTTCATTTCTAAAATGATTTCATAATACTTTTTTAATTCATTTGACCCATACACCTTTCCGACTCAAAAGAAAATATCATCGTAGAGATTTTCTATTAAACACACAGTAGCACAAAAGATCCGTTGAATTACACCATAGGCGAAGAAGAAATTACTTGCATGTTTGTATTAACTAATGCTAAGCATTCTCAAATGATAAACACAATAAATTCATGCTAGAAAAATGATGGTTAAAAGGTTGATTTTCGTCAACTTTTGGATGTATATGCTCAACAATGCAAACGCAGCTGGAGTTTCAATAGTCCATTTTTTACTTAGCACGTAGAACAATCCAATAGCAAGAGAGACAGATGGAAATGTTTGCTCCATCAAGCCAACTAATCTTAAAGGCACAATGCAATCATCCTCATATTAACATAGTATTTTCTTTAGAAATATTTCTTATGATAAGCCAATAAATATAAGTCATCGCTGTCAATATTTCATCAACAAACCGGTGACAAAAGTTTGCACGGGAAGCCTCGAGATACTTGTGATATTTAATTTGTCTTGACAATATCTTGGCTAGATATGCATACATTAATACACACCTCGAGATGCAGGGACTCCAGGTGGGTACAACCATCAAGAATGACCATCAAGGTCAAGCTTTTACACATATTAAGCACACGTTCGTGTGAGTCTGTGCATATTTTCCTTCTCTAAAGTGCTTGTTTAATATGTAACTAAATTTCAGAACTTGAGCTAGAAATGGATGCATATTTTAAACTTTGTCAATATGAAGATCTTTTATATGACGTGCCTGACATGAGTAAGGCGCAAAGGAGATGAGACATTCCTCTTGAAACATGGGATAATCGACTGCCATTATTTTATTATATTTCCAAAAAAATACTGTCTTCAAAAATACATACATGAATATCTCTCTTTCTGGCACGAGTGATGATTATTGTGTTAAGTTATGAAGAGGATTAATCAAATCTTCATAAGTGAAATGAAACCTTTTATTGGAAATCTGAATTGAGAAAGTGTTTATATATATATATTATATAACTTTATGTTGGGATGAAAATTCTTTAGTAAATGTATGTGTAAATGGTTTAGAAGATCGTGTTTGCTCTTTCTTTTGTACATATTATGTGCATGTTCGTTTGGGTCCGTGCATAATTTTCTTTATAAGTCTTACTTTTTCATAAACTTCAGGGTATTTATAAATTAAGTACTTCGTCTATCTAAATTAGGCAAAGCTTTGATAAGTGTGTTATATACATAAACACCCATTTAGTTAATTCTTGGTCATGGAGCATGCATGTCTGTGCATGCTAATGCTAATGGTACGAGCACACAAGTGCGAGTTGACCCAAATAAAAATTATTTTGTGTTATTTATTTCATAAAATAAAATACTTTAGTGAAAATGAAACAATTAGTCTTTGTTAACATAAATATTGAACCTGGATTTTAATGGACAAGTGTGTGGCACAACCACAACTTAAAATTGTGCTTGGTCATCGACTTGCAAGTTCATGCATGCTCTTTCTTTTAAGACTCATACACACACATGATCATAGACTCAAAATCACCAAACCTAGAGTGCTTACACTGCTGAAAATGCATTGTCCATAGCTTCAAGAACTACATCAAAGTTGAGAGTCTAGGATGGGATGATTTTTACTGCAATTTGAGTAAAGGATGAAACCGATACATTCATCCCATATTGTGTCTCAGTGGATGCAAAATTCCTTAAAATACCAATGATCTGATGGTGTAGTGTGAGGGATGCAAAGATGGGTTTCATCAATCGTGTTTTGGGATAACTATCCAGTAGATGCGGTTGTTAGATCTTTATAGTATACTGATTGTGCCACTTTGGATGCAAAGAGATCCAACTTGGAATCATTTCATCCGTCCCTCGCTAATGGCGGCCAGATAAAGGCTTCCATAAAGTGGTTTTAGAAGGGTTAAGAGTTACACTAACATAAATTTAAAAAACTACATAGGATCTAGTTCTCATGTAGATTTGGAGTAAATATTTAAATGTGTAACCGTACTAGTAAAATATTCAGACATTGAATCTACACTATTAAATTATAAACATTTCTTAGTTTAAAAAACCTTATGAAGAATTTCAAAAAAGTTATTGGAAATTATCTGAATTCAATAACTGTTATTTATGGTTAATTTTATTAAATAAGAATATTTTGGAAAAGAAACTCATTTAATAAATATATGTTTAAATAGTTGAGAAAATAGTGAATGCCAAGCGTTTACACATATTATGTGCAAGTTCACCCGAGGGAAGGGGGGCTTCTATCTTACTTATAATTTTCTATGAAGGGGTCCTTTAATTTTAATAATTTGTGTTCTTGGATGCTAATGTTGAATTGCATTCAAAGGAAAAAATAAATACACTGGTGATACAGATTCATATCAGTTCTTCGATATATTATTTTATGAGTACTTTTAAACATTCCGCAAATAAGAGGGTTGTAAAGAGATTCATATCATTCTCCCTATATTGATTGTCGCTTCAAGATAATCAAAACAAAGAAAATAAAAGATAAATCATCATACCCCCAATCTACATGCAATAGAACTTATTCAAAAGGGACCAAGGCATCGACTTAATTCCTCTTTATTTTTAGACACTAGAGATGCGGGATACAGATAAAATGGTTCTCCATAATACTCAAATTATATACTCCCTCTGTTCTCTTAACAATGGCCCAATTTTTTTAAAAAAAATTCAAGGGATGTTTGATCACCGGTGACTCTAATTTCATACATAAACTGGCTTTTTACAAACTACACGTTCCTAAAAATTCAAAGATATCTCACATGTTGTCTGATATTTTATGCAATAAAAGTTAATGATGATCAAACATGCCTTGAAAATATTTGCAGTCAAACAATGCCATTGTTATTCGAGAGTTTTGGTGACCTAGCAAAATATAAGTTTGTGTTTCTTTGGCAATTGGAGCTATATCTATGATAACTCTATAAAGGATCTATAGACAATGATAGTTATAGTTAAAAATTATACTCTTTAATTCTACCCACTGCAGTGTTTGTAATGAAAATTGTGTGGGTCCTGAAGCACCCTTGTCCTCATTTTGTAATTGCATGTGCCACCTGGTTTGCTTGTCTTAGAACTTGGGCAATTGTTTCCTTAGTTTGAAATATGGAAAATTATTTTTGCCTATTATAAAGGAAAAATTAATTTAATAAAATTAACCTAAAGATCCAAAAACAAGACTTGTGGCGATTTCTTCCTCTCTCTCTTTTCGAAGCTCTGAGGCAATTTCTTCAATATTTGAAACATAACCGGAAGCCTAACCTCCAGTGACACTGTGATGGTAGGGCCTCCGCGTGATTCTAATGATCCTCTTTCCTAGGTCCAAGCCTTGAACAATGATCTGCATAAAGGCCCTGAACCTTAATTTATCCCTAACCCTAGAGTATCCTTCAATCCAAAATCGAAAATATCGCCGATCCAGGTCTTCATTTCACTGATGTGGAATTGGATAAACTCGAGGCTCCACTCCAATGAAATTGGTAGGTAATTTTTCTCGTAGTCGACCTCAAATGGAATTATTTTTGGAAAATTATCATATGGCTGGTCTTAAAGGTTCAACAGAGATCAATTTGCTAGATAATCGTCAAGTCCATATAAATTTTTCTCTACCTGATGATTACTATAGATATTGGCTTCATAGAGTATGGAATTTGGTTCTTATCCAATTCCAACGACTGAATGGTTTCATAAGAACTGAATTATTTTTCTTTTCTAGATGTAGGTACCAGAAGAAATAGATACGAAAATTTTAGGTGAGAACGCACTTACTTGACTTTTAAGAACAAAAATGATTCTTCAAGTCATGACTAGGGTATAGTTTTCACATAAAGTTTAGGGTTAATTTTCAATTATATCTCTTTTTTTAATAATCTGAATTTATTATCCACCCCTTAAGAAATTAATAACATAAGTATAACGAAACATAAATACAAGAAATGAATTATGAAATCAAGTAAAATTACATAAATGAGTAATTAGCACATATTATATCATTCCACACCATTTTGCATGCGCTTGAGTGATTTTGTGTGATATTCCGTACTTATCCTTGCCTCTTTAATTGTTTCAAGAGTGCTTATATCATTCCCATTAAATGTTTGAAATCAATCAAACCAAATTAATCTCCAAGTCACCATTCATGTTGTTTGCAAGTTTAGTTCACACACACACATACACACACACACACACATGTGTGTGTGTGTGTAGATAGAGAGATAATTGGGATCATATGAGACAAACTATCGTATGTGAGACTAACATCTTATGCGAGACCGAATCTCAACCATTGAATTAATCTAATCTAATGGTTGGTACATTTATATTGAAAATTAAGAAAATAAAATACAGAACATGCGAGTCCTTTTTCGGATCTTATTCGGGTTATAAGAGTATTGGATATTCATCATCTTCCTCTCTCAAACACATAGGCTACCCTCTATAACTAAAGAAAAGAAACCTTTTGATCTCTCCAACAATGGCTCCCAGAAGGGCAACCACTGTTGAGCCCTCATCCCGAGTCACCCGTATCTCGATGCACTGCCCCCTGAAGCCCATTGCTGCCTTAGTCCCACTAAAAATTGGGGGTAAGTATGTTGAGGCCCCCAAGGAGAAGATCCCAACCCCAACTTCTCAGAGGTTTTTGTAGCAGAAGAGTCGCTGGTGGTGATTGACGGTCCTATGCCGTCCAAGAAGAATACCATTATCGTGGAGTATTGCAAGCATGGGACCCAATTTTCGAGACTCTGAAAGTGAGGGAGGAGGTGGGGAAGGGGTTTTCGGGACTCTGTAACCTAGAGAAGCCTGAGAAGGGGCTACTTCGAGATTAGAAATGATGGGGAAGATGGGGAGAATTTTATCACTCTATAGGATACGAAGATGCCATTTGCTTATGTGAAGGTATTGGACACAGATGAGGTTATTTGTGACATTGTTACTTAGATTAAGAAATGAAAGGTTTAGTCTTCCCCCATTAAGTGTTTATGTAGTATGTGTACCAAGGTTTGGGTTGCAGAGTATGTAGAAAGTATTCTTTTTGTTGCAACTGGGGATGGATATTGTCTAGCCTAGACTTTTGGGATCTTATTATTTTGATGCGTATGTAATACATTAGTGTGTGCTAGTTGATTCTAGATGTCTACTTGTTAGCATTTCTGGTTCTTTTGATGCATGTGAATAGATGTGTACAAGTGCTTCAAGTTTTTGAATCCCCAAGGAAAGTGGGGTGAAATACACAGGGATAACCTTAATGTCAAAATGCGAGGGATTATTCAAATGTATAGATTGTGAATTATAAGCCTCAAAATATCTTGATTGATGATAGCTAAGGTTGTTTTCTCAATACTCATATGCTTTATATGTGTGTGTACTGAGAAGGAAGAACTT
>JAULKK010306430.1:0-12220 GCA_032355705.1 Rubia peregrina
TCTAGGCTTATATTCACCATTGCATGCTTAGACGCTTGGAAATATTCCTCTTCTCTGTGGACGACCCCGACTTGCCATACTATCTACTTAGTTGTATTTAGTAAGCATTTTGGGTTTATAAATTACATCTTTGAGAGGTACGGCGACGACCTCCCAAATTTTGGCGCATGTAGGATAGTTAGGATAAATATAGCTCGATGCAATTGGTTTTCCTTATACAAGGACTAGATAGTTTTTTCTTTTCCTTAGTAAACATACTGGTGTATCCCTTCTTTGTAAGGATGTATTCCACGCTTTGTTTTTAGGTTTTTAGTTTTATGATTCTTTATATTCGGATAGGTTTATGTATCGGAATCATAAAACAAACATCTTCCTGAGGTAAGCCCATTAAGTCCCCACATTTTTTATTATTTATATATATTAATAAACTGCTAAACCCCTCATCATCACAGGTGGTTTTTTTATTTTAAATAATGACCTTGTGCACTATGGGTCCAGTACCATCTAATGGCTCGAAGTGTCTGCAATGGACAAACTGTTAGCACTGGGAAACGTTCCAAACCCTTTGAGGACAGTGCCTTGATCTTTTAGTTTCTCGAGTAGTTCATGTGTTACTCTTTTCCAAAGCACCTCAAAACAGCAGGGATCTTGCCATTTAGTAGGTGTTCTACGATGTGCAGTAGGATGTACTTAATTATAAACATAAAAATAAAGTTAGTATATTTATATATATATATATGCAACAATAAAAAAAAAAATGTCAAACAAAAATAAAGATACATGTGTAAAATGTAGGACTTTCCATTGTTGGATTATCCCAAAGTTCTAGTGCTTCAAGGTACAATTGATATGTGGGTTATCCCCAGAAAAGTAATATTGCAAGTAATCTGAATCTAAATCACTCGCGATCTATAGCAGTTAATGATACAATTACTAATTAAATAAGAATATAAGTAACCTAATAAAAAATTATAGCAAACTGAACATAATTAACCGCTCACCTCAATAGGGAAATGACTAACTGATCCATCATTGTCAGCCATGATTCATAAATTTCATAGCAAACAAATGAAATATCGGCAGTTATTGGAATTTTTCTCAATATGATGATTCATTGGGATTTTAAAGGACACTAATAGTGTGCGACATCGACCGCAGTTCGCAGATATTATCGATTAGATCGATAACACCGTGACCAATGTTGCAAATATGTTGATCACTAGCAGATTGATGAATGACACATCCATACAACGTCAGCCGGCAGTCCATTAGGTTGACACCACAACCGACTGTTGAGTGATGCTGCATTGAAAATAAAACCCTAGAAAAAACCGACTTTGATTACCAGTAGGTAAGACGAAAGATTAAACGACTGTCAACCGACACCCATGTATCTAGATATCCTAAAAATAGAATCATATACAATAAATCTAACATATTATAAAAACCCAAATCGATGGATATTATCATTCAAGATCAATTATAACAAGGAGTTGACATAAAAAAAGAAACAAAATTCACAAACCTCAATTCCATACAAATTATGAATACAATTTAACAACAAAAATATAGAATAGGGTAGTAATTAAAGTTGGAATTTAGAACCTAAATGCAGAAGAGATACTTCTTGGATGAGGCAAAGAGATTGGTTGGGAACCCTTTGGAATTCGAGGGAAAATGTATAGTTTGGCGTGTGACGTCAGTCATCCTATCGGTTAGACTGAGAGGATGATCGATAACCCGCACCCTGTGGAGTCATTACCTTTTGAGAGCATTAACCAGCAGAGTGCTAAGTAAGGTTAAAGATACGATATTTACATTGTTTCTCCCGTACTCACTACTAACTACAATGAAGTAGCTAGTGGCTAGTTCGGGGTCATCCACAGAGATAATAGAATTCAAGAGTTAGCTTGACACAACCCACAATCAGACGTCACTCTGATTTCATGTCAAGAATATCTAGTGCTTAAAATAGATAATTGGGGAGGGGGTTGTGTCAAACAAACAACTAATAATGCAAGCAACGAGATTTAACTATAATTAACTAGTCTTGGAGTATTCGCATAGCATAACCGATTAATGACTTTCATCATAGATTTTATTACATTCAAGCATATAAACCTATTCTCATGCCTGTGTCACATAATGGTTAAATAGACGGGAATTCCCAACGTTTGTCACACAAAGGTTCAGCTCCCTTCAAAACCATAGCATTGCCTCAGTAATTGGGGATGCGCTTCAATCTTTCTATTCTGCATTCATTCCTGTCATCTCACTCTCGATGCTAACGTGCCACAGCTCAAATGATCTAAGACCTGTGTAGGTAGCAACCGTTACATACAAAAGTAAGGACAATACACTCTCGGGCACTCAATAGACACCAACCCCAGGCCTAGGGAGGCAAAAAAATTGGTATCTCATGATAACTCTAGGTTTGCCACGACTCTAGTCGCTACAAACTAGAATGCTTATCTACTGGGGTATGTGACAAATGATGAGAATATGTTTATATGGTTATATGTGATAGAATCTAGGATCAAAGTCCAACCACAGTTGACCAAAGAAGATCAAAGGTAGAACCTTTTAGTATGTTTGTCAGTTGATCCATCGCGATAAATGGTTAAACCTTTGGGTATGCATGTCAGTTTACAAAAGAAGACAAGTCACAGTTTACCTTACATGAGTAAAGGTCGAACCTTTTGGCCTATATGGCAATTTACAAAATAATTCAAGCCACGGTTGACCTAATATCAGTAAAGATCGAACCTTTTGGCATGTATGTTAGTTTCCAGAAGAAGTTAATCCAATGCTGACATAACATGAGTAAAGGTCAATCCTTTTGTTATATATGTCTATTTACAGAAGAGGTCAAGCCAATATTGACCAAACACATATAAAGGTCAAACCTTTTGTCCTATATATCAGTTTACAAAAGAAGTCAAAGCACGGTTGACCTAGCATGAGTGATGGTCGAACCCCTTTTGGCATCCTTTTCTTGGGAGAATGCACTCAGTAAACTGAGAAGAAGCTTTATTAAGGTCAAAGATGAAAATTTATATTATTTTTCCCATTCCTATTACTATAATACCTATGGGATAGATAGTGGTAAGACCGAGGTCGTCCACAAAGATGTTAGGAATCTAAAAGCCAGCTACACATAGGCACGATCGGGGCGTCAATCCCACCACATGCTAGGAATAACAAGTATTTCTAAAAGAGGATTTGGGGGGGAGGGGGTTGCTGAAAACTACTAGCATGCAAATCACAAGATAATAAACTATATGAACTAGCACTCTGGGAATTTTGCGTAACATGATCAGTGTTATATCGATCCTCAATTATATCACATACAAGATATATAAGCCTATTCTAGTGTTTATGACATGTGGTGTGGTCAATGCTCAACACTTCCCTATACCTATAACGTAAGGTGCGCATGTAATCTTCCATTGCCACCGCTTCCATAATTAGGGAAGTGCAACAATGGCTCTGCGTGCTATACATATCTGAATCTCCCCCGTACGACTACGTCCCGATACTACACCACGAATGCTTATCCCTCGGTCTACAAAGACAAAGGGGGTGAACACCTTATCAATGGCTCTACGGTTTTGTAACGATAACCCTAGTTTACTACTACGCTATCTCTATACGTAACCCTTTGGGTCAATTTTTGGCTAAGACTAATGTATGGTCAATCGTAACGTTGACTCAGCGACCCACATGCACACACCCATACGTTTCCGGACTATCGTTACCCCAAGCACATCTAGGTTTCCTTCCCCGGGGGATATCAATAATTGTGCCAACGTGAAAGTAGACTACGATGTGTGCCAGTCTTAGTGTGACAATCATGCAATTAATAAGAACTTGAAGAGAATGCCAACATAATAATAAAAAATACAGAGAAACCCCAAGTAAATTAACTACTCCCTAAGCATTGAACCCAAATGTGGCATTGGAGTCAATGACTTTGGGCAAAAGAAAAATAATGAGAAGAAGAGAAAAGATTTTAGAGAGAAGGAAGAACTCCTTTATCTCTCTACCCAACTCTTAAGAGCCTAAAATGAGCATAAAGTTAAACCCTAGTAGACATAGGTTGGTATATATAGTAGTAGGGAATTGAGCCTTGAAAAAGATCCAAAATAGGCCAAAAGATCCTAGCAGCCACAATTGACACGACCAGTGGAAAATGACACAGGCCGTGCCAGTTGGTTAGCCTTGTGCTAACACGGGCACCACATGCCATTGTACAGAAAGTGTAACCTCATGCTATTGCAGCCTATCTGGTTTGTTACATGATGTATTGTCTCGGCTGGTGCTCTATTTTGAAATTCTAATTGCCCACCCCGGTCGTTTGGTGCGCCCTATCGGTTGGAAGCATTTTTTGATCAATTGAACGGCGTGGGCCGTGTTGTTATTTGCATACTATGGGCTGGTATTTGCATTTTGGAGTTGAAACAATACTGATTATGTGAAATGGCCTAGTCTATGTCCATACTTAGCCTCTAGAGCAATTTAGGTAACACAAGCTGCCTGGTGCCAAACTGTTCATGCCAAAGGGGTGTGGCACCACCCATGGTGGTTGACACGGTCCAAGCTATCCACCCGTAGCATGAAACATGATTTGTGTTAGCCTTGTGCCAACTGGCTGGTTCGTGTTGGCCGATCAACGACGCCTTCCATTTTTGACCTTGTTGAACTCTGATT
Source organism: Rubia peregrina (assembly GCA_032355705.1). NCBI lineage: Eukaryota > Viridiplantae > Streptophyta > Magnoliopsida > Gentianales > Rubiaceae > Rubia > Rubia peregrina. Next base: position 4,711 of record JAULKK010306430.1, read on the forward strand.
CCACCTTTTACAGAACAATTCCATCTATTACTAGGCTTTTTGGTATGTTGCCTTCTGTCTACTACCATACTCGCAGTAGGCTTTCAAATATATTCTACCATTGTTGTGAATGGCCTTCAAATATCTCCCACAACCCTAAAGGATGACCTTCTACAAAATGATATTGAAATGTGCAACCTACTAGTAAGCTCACAAAGGAAAATCCAGGTTCTGGTGAATACAAAGTGTCCATTAGATTAAATTAAGTCTACAAACTCAGGATTTAGATAAGAAATAATAATGGTCATCTAAACATTTTTCGTTTAAAACTAACTAAAACTAGCAATCAACAAAACAAAACATATTAACAAATGTATCACATACATTGGTTAACACATGTATAAAGGTGCACATCAATCTCCCCACACTTAAACCTTTACTCATCCCCGGGTAAACAAAAACGAGAAAAGATCGAAGAGAAATGTAGTAAGCAAAGAAGTGTTAACCAATGCATTCAACTTATTCCTAAGTTACCCTAGTTCCCTCAAAGATTGTAAGTATCTCACAACTCTCACGCTCCCCGAAGATGCTAAAGGAACCTATCCACCAAAAAATCATCCAAGAAAAAGATAAAGTAAAATGATAAGTGCTAAACTAGCTTACTCCGCCGAAGAAGCCACCAAAGACAATCCAAGAGATATTGCAAAAGAAACTACCAAAGAAATCCAAAAGATGTTCAAATTAGTTTGATTTCTCTCAATTTCTCTCATTTTTCCTAGGAACACTTTCGGGTTTTAATCCTAGCATTCACACATGATGAGCTCACTTCTCATCTTTTTCCACACTGCCTCCCATTTTTGCGTAGGTTTTCCAATATAGACGGGTCTTGCCTCTCATTTTACCTAGGTCTTTCGACCTATTCGGGCTTTCTCTCATTTTTGCCTAAGTTGCCCTTTCAGGTTTCCAACTTAGCCGAGTATTTTTTTCCATTTTTTAAAAAAAATCAAATTTTGTGTAGCACAAGATGCCCCCAAGATGGCCTTCATACTACATGAAGATAACAAAAAACAAAAAATTAGACCACCAAAGTTTTTCCCAAAAACATCCCCAGAATAATAAACTACAAAAATGTGCCCTCACGCCCAAAAATAAGAAAAAAACCAAGATTTCAAAAATCTAAATGAGGGAAAAACAAAAACAAAGGGAAAACAGGCATCCTCAAAAACATCTTAATCATAAGCTAAAGATAAATAAGCAAAGGAGATGTCACCATAAAGGTATTCCAACTTCTATCCCCCCACGTTTAGTTCATGCATTGTCCCTAATGCATGTGACCAAGGTGAAAAGAAAGGTTGGAAACACCGAAAAGTACTCAATGTCATCTGTGATGTCTAGCTCCCTGCCTCTGCTCATGTGAATCCTGGTGATAGTAGCCATCTCCGATGTTGGATGTACTTATTCGATCAGTGATCTCTCTCATACCATTGTGCGGAGTCTTTATGTTCGCCCTAGAATGGTGAAGATGATCATCAATCCTGTCAAACCTCTCGGCAGTATCCCGCTGATTGTACTCAAGGTAAGCACCAAGCCGATATACATCCTGCCCAACCCCAAAGATGGCATCAACCCATGACTACATCCACTCCGGCTTCTATCTCTGATGTTGAGTCCACATATGGTAAGAAGAGGCTGACTAGTAACCCTGAGAGTGGTGCTCACGGAATGGGCTAAACTGAGGGTGCTGTCAGGGATGATCCTCATAATGTGAAGAAAAAGAAATACTGTGGCGGTGCGGCTCGAGAGTGTAAGGGGGCTCATGGCTGCTGCATCTGTTGGACTCTGCAAAATCATTATAATGGGAGGAGACACTGCGTCTGTGAGAATCACCATCACCATGCCTTGTAGAATGATAGGACTCCTCATACATGTCAATCGGCCCCTGGAATGGCGATGGTGCTCCAAATATTTGCTCAAGTGGGGGCTCTGGCACTGAAAGTTACTTAAACACTGGTGGCAGCACAAACTGCGGGAACTTTGGTGGTGGCACAAACTGCATGAACGTCCGTCATCCTCCTTCTCATAAGGGACACCCGATACAACTGGTGAATCCTCATTAGGTTGTATAATAAGTTCCTGCAGTAAGAAAGTCTTGTCCAGTGCGATCGTACCTTCCGGTGGAAGTCTCATGAAGTTCCAGTCCTTGTATTTTCAATAGAAAATTCCAACCTGTATTCAAATTATTCTTGCCTCTACCATGGTTGTGGGAGTAAGGTTATGGGGCATGTTTGGGTTCCCTCGCATCTCATCTCTCACCTGAAGGTAAAAATGAGCAACATGAAGTGATATCATGCCCTGAATCACTATCTTGCCTGTCCGATTCCTGGAGAGGTCAATACAATGGTCAATGAACTTATCTAATAGATCAAGACAATCTCACGGAATGCAGAGAGACCAATGTATACTGCAGTCTATCTCAGTAGAGGTCGTGACCTCCCTATGGCAACCGACCACCACATTTGAAAGCCTAGCCACATACCTCAGCGCTGGATGCACTATGTCGGTATTGTTTCTCTCTTTCTCCTGCGGCCTTCAGGTAATGGCGGGCTAGAATTTGCGTATATAATAACCTGGATCTTTCTCATTGTACCCCTTCACCTACTTGTAAAACTTCCACCTAAAAACTTGAGCCAGCTCCGAATGGGTCATGGAAAGGGGGCCACATCCCCCAGATGAAATATCTTAATCTTCTCTCTAAACCTGTTGGTATCCCTCAAGACAGTAGAGAGAAACTCCAAGGTGTATCTAGTATAGGTAAGGGCCGACACCTTAGTAAACTTCTTCAACCCAATCCTCCCCAAGAGCATCCGGACTTGTTTGTAGAGTTTGAGGTCCTTGAGGGTGCTCTCATCTATAAACATTGTCTCTTGGATGCGATGTCCAACAAAATGGTCCCGCAGCTCTCGATGCTTCTCGCAGAGTGTATTTAACCCCATAAAAGGTACACTAGACTCCCCTCTATGTCTAAGAGGCATGATGAAGAGAATAGCACAAAAACAGCCCAACAATAAGAATGGTATAGTAATTCTCTACCAAATACCCCAACTCAAAAGAAATTTCCCAAAATAGTCCAACAACCACACTAAAAACCCAAAATATTGAATGATCTAAAACACGCAAATACCCAAAAATTACAAAAAAATCAAAAATTTCCAAGGAGCGAATTCGGCCAAGAGCCTCAAGTGGAGATTAGGGCTGAAATTTTGTGAAATTGTGCTTGAGAAGTTTTTGGGACTCATCCTAGACCAATTTTTAGCAATCTTCAACACCCGGAATGGACCAAAAATTGAGTTCTTGGGAGAAAACTCGAGTGAGGACTGAACTGGTTTTCTGAATTTCTGAGCAAAATATTGATATTTTTGGAGGTAATAATCAATTGGTTTTGTTGGGATCGGAAATACAAATATTTTTGTACTAATTTAAGGTTAATCGGATAAGAATTGAAGTTATGGGAAACTTTTGGTTTTGGGAAGGAGAAGGGGGTGAGAATTTGGTTTTTGAAGGGAAAAGAGAATAAGGAGATAAAGAAGAATGGCTACCATGAGGCATTTATAGGGATTTAGGTGATTTTTTAGTAGGTTGGTTGGGTGGTTGTGACGATCCCAAGGCAAGCCTCATGCTGACATGTGGCAGCTCGTGCTGGCACACAAAATCTCATGCTGGCTCGTGCCACCTCGTGCCGGAACACTCTTCTCCGGGCCATGGAGCATGCCATAGGCCTCGTGTTTCATCCTTGGCCTTATGCTGATGTGGCCTTATATGGGTAGTGTCGTGGCACATCCGTGCTGGCATGCTCTAGCACAAGGCTGACTAGGATTTTTTCCTTCCAACTTTTGTCGTAATATCCTTGCATCTAAAGACACAAAAACCAAGAGTAGAACTATTCCAAAACATTTTTAATGACTAATAATCCCTAAAAATACCACAAAAAATCAAACACATTCACGAAAATGGACAAGAATTTTTTAAGTCACTAATATAAAATAGAAAGTACCGTTTCTTTAATGTTGTCCTCACGACGTATTATTTCATGCATTTTTTAAAACTAAGAAAAATGGTTTGATAGGTCACTTGAATCACCATCATTGGCACCACCACCAACTACGTCCTTGTGGACGGGTCTCCACAGTACCTTCAATTCTCCCTTCACCTTGAGAGAAACATACCTAACACCTCCATCTTTCTCAATCCTACATACATTTTTTTAGGAGTTGTTAGTTCCTTAACCCTCTTCCTTCTCTACTGCACGTTAGTGTTAGATATCCGAAGCAAAACATTTTTAATGACATTAGAATAAACATGGGCATCAACAATTGTATCATCATAAGGTTCATTCAAGCAAGATAGAACATGTAAGGTCTCTATATTGGGAAATACCTCATCATCAACAAAAATCTCATTTAGGCATTCATTCTTATTATCATCCAGAATCTCATCTTGTCAATCAACATTATCAATCATGCAAGAGTTTTTACTTGGAGCAAGTTCATCACATAAAGTTATGCATTTGTACATAAGAGAGGGAATAGGTGAATCATGCTTATATTTATAAATATCAAATCACACCTTATCAATGTCATCCTCTAGGGTTAGTGTTTCCAAATGAACATCTATCTTAGTCCTTGATGTTTTAAGAAAAGTTCTCCCCAATAAAATTGAGGGTGCACCACCATCGTGCACTGCTTCAAGGATATAGAATTCCATCGGAAACACTTATAAATTTACTACTCTAACCATAACGTCCTTAACTAAACCTCGAGGGATAGCTTGGGAGTGATTGGCTAATGGGACATTTACCCTAGTTTCCTTAAGTTCACCTATGTATAAGTTTTCATTAAGGCTAGAAGGGATCACATTGATAGATACTCCAAAGTAAATCATAGCATTTCCCCCCAATTTTCAACCTAAGGAGATAGGATTGAAAACACTCTGAGGTCCTCAAATTTCTTACGTAAGTTACTGTGATTAAGAGTAGCCAATCCCCCTATTTTGAATTTTCCTACCTTCATTATTAGTTTTTTGTTCTTATTAGTGCATGCAACTTTCAAGAATTTAGCATAAGAAGGAACATGGTCAATCAAATTCAAAAGTGGAATGCTAATCTCAACCTTTTTTAAGATCCTGCAAACGTGTTCATCAATGGTTGTCACCTTCGGCCTACCCCTAAATGCACTAGGGAAAGGTGGTAGAGGATTCACCCTCACCTTGGGTGTAGAAAGCTCTTTGAAGGGATCTTCCTCTAGAACCATCCCACACCTCTCCAAGTTGGTTTTCTTGTTTTCCACAACCAAGTCATCTTCTTGCAAGATTTCTCTCTTGGGCTCATGCACCTCCTTCCCGCTCCTTAGCTTCAAAGTGCTCACATTTCTCGGATTGATCTCTGGTTGGTAAGGAATCTTGCAAGACTCTTTGGCCTCAAGTCGGCTCACAAGGTGGCAAGTTGACCTACTTAGATTTTAAGGTTTTTTATGCTTGAGAAAACCCTAGTCCCAAGATTTTTCAAACTCAGGCCTTGTACATTATGCGAAAACATTTTTTTCTTAGCCAATTGGGAAATACACTCCCATATTTCGTCTCGATCTGACTTGTACAGTGAGGCATTGTTGTTGGAAAACCCTTTTCCCCTAGGATAGGGTTGAGGTGGAGCTTGTTCGCCTTGATTGTAGCCTTGAACTTGATTCTCCTCGCACAAATGAAAGTTGGGGTGATCACGGTACCTAGGGTTGAAGGTATTTTCATAGGGGTTTTTCCTTTCAACTCATTGATTCTCCCGAAACCCTTGTTATTTTTGGTCCCTACCGAATTGTTTCCTATTGCCACCATTGAACTCCAATGCCTTCACCTCTTCCAAGTCTTCCACTATTTGAGGACAAGCATGAGTGTGATGATCGAGCCTACAAATACCACAAACCTTGACTTGGTGAACTCTCCCTTCATGAATTCTTTCATCATAAAAGAAAGTGCTTGGACTTGCTCTTTTAGCTTGGGATATTGAGACAGCTCATCCACTTTATTCACTCGAGATCTAGTGCCAAATTACCTCGTTCCATTGCCCATATCTTCGAAGAGCGCCATCTGTCCTTTGGATTCTTGTTGGAGATCAAACTGTTTCATGCAGCATTCACCATTTTCATTTCATCATCACACAGCCTCTCGAAGAGGTAGTATACCAAATCACTCTCCTTTAACATATGATATGAACAGCTTGTCAATAGCCTCTTGAATATTTCCCAATACTCGTAAAGGGGTATATTTATAAACTAGGATATAATGAAGAGCTGCTTCTTTAGACCCGCAGACTTGAAAGCTAGAAAATATTTCTCGAGAAATCTTAGTTTCATGTCCATCCAGGAGGTAATGCAACTGAGTGGAAGGTAGTATAACCAATCCTTGGCCTCATCCTGCAGCGAGAAGGGAAATGACCTCAAATTGTAATATTCTTCCGAGACTCTCAGCGGCTTCATGTTTGTGAAAACTAGATGAAACTCTGATAAGTGCTTATTTAGATATTCACTGGTCATTCCATGAAAATTTGGAAAACACTAGATCATGCTGCTTTTGAACTCACAAGTCACATTGGGTGGAAAGGGTGGGAAGACAGTGCATAGGGGTTGATTCTCCAAGTTAAGAGCCATAAACTCCCTAAGTGTACGATTATCTTCTATCATTTCTACTGGTTCTTCAACTACAAAAGCTGGTTCTTGTGGAACTTTCACTCTAGATCCCCCCATCCTTCCTCTCCAAATACCTGCGCACTCTGTTAGATAGTGTAAATTCCCTAAGTTCATGCGCTGGTATGTACTATAAACTAGGAGCCAAACAATATCCAACCAGAAGAAACAATAGCACAAGGATTAGAAATACACGGATTACTATCACAAAGGCTCAAAAGCAAAAACCAACAAAAATAAAAACAAGACAACACTAACTACTTAACTAACAAGCTATGCAAGTTAACAACTAGACCTTTTAACTAACATCCCTGGCAGCAGCGCCAAAATTTGACCCGGCCCATCCCGATGTCGCCTAATAAGCACACAATCATTTTCCATTGGAGAATGCACTCACTAAACTGAGAGTGAGCTGTATTAATGTCAAAGATGAAAATGTATATTGTTGCTCCCATTCCTACTACTATGCTACCTATGGGGTAGATAGTGGCAAGACCGGGGTCATCCACAGAAATGTTAGGAATCTAAAGGTTAACTACACACTACCGCAATCAGGTTGTCAATCCGACCACGTGCTAGGAATGACTAGTATTGCTAAAAATAGGAATGGAGGGTGGGGGGGTTACTAGCAACTACTTGCATGTAAATCACAAGATAATAAACTACATAAACTAGAACTCATGAAGTATTTCCGTAACATGGTCGGTGTTGTATCGATTCTCGATTCCATCACACACGAGATATACAAGCCTATTCAAGTGTTCATCACACTTGGTGTAGTTGATGATCAACACTTCATCATA
>JAULKK010306449.1:0-12218 GCA_032355705.1 Rubia peregrina
GCTAGACGCTTAGAAGTCGAGTTGAGTGTACCCTGCGGGCTAGACGCTGCTTCTCGTGCCATTGAAGAGGTTTGGGCAAAATTCCCCTTCAGTGAAAGATCCAATTTCCGCAAAATCAGAGTCTTCGTAAGGAGATTCATATCAGGTTGTTTACTAAATATACTAGCATGCAAGTGATCAGGAAAATAAACTATATAAACTAGCACTCGGGGAATATTTGCGTAACATGATTAATGTTATTTCGATCATCGATTTCATCACCTACAAGAACTATGAACCGATTCTAGTGTATGTGACACATGGTGTGATCGATTGTTAACACTTCCACATACCTGTCATGTAGGGTGCACACGTTATCTTCCATCAGCACCTCCTCCGTAATTAGGGGAGTGCAACGACGGCCCTGCCTGCCGTGCCGATTTGAATCTCCCCGTGCTATTACGTCCCGGGCACTACACCATGAATGTATCTCCCTAGGTCTAAAAAGGTAAAGGGGATGAAACACCTTATCGATGGCCCTAGAGTTGCAAAACTAACCCTAGTTTGCTACTGTAGCTATCTCTACCCGATACCCTTTGGACCAACTCGTCGGCTTACTAGTGCATGGTTGATCGTAATGTTAACAACGAAAACCTATATGTGCACACCTACGTGGATACAGACCCATTGTTACCCCAAGTGCATCTAGGTTTCCCTCCTCGGTGGTATCAATAGTGCGACAACATGAAAGTAGACTTTGGTGTGTCCTAACTAAGTGTGACAATCATGAAATTCACAAGAATATTAAGAATAAGCCAACATAATAATCACAAAACACATAGAAATAGGTAGATCTAAGAAATCTCACAAAATAGACATTAATACATGAATACAAATATAATCCCCCAAGTTAATTAACTACTCCCTAAGCATTGAACCAATGATGCCACCCTCCAGGTCTGATTCTTCTCGGATTGTACCCAGAACTTCGTGCAACTCTTGGACAATAATTTCTCCACTTCTTTCTTGGCCTTCTTGAACTTTGAATCCGCCTTTCCCGGACTCAACTTCGTCTACTACCACACTTTGGAGTATGTGGCCTTCAATCTACTACCATCATTGCAAATGGCTTTCGATATCTTCTACCATCCTTGCGAGTGGCCTTCAAATATCTTCTACCTCCCTCGCGGATGACCTTCTACAAAAAGATGTTGAAAAAGTACTCATAAGCAACCTACTAATGAGATCATAGAGGAAGATCTAGCTGCCCGTGAATACAAAGTGTCTAATAGCTTCAATTAAATCTACAAAACTCACGATTTAGACAAGAAAACCAATAATGGTCATTTAAGCCTAACTAAAACTAGCAATCAATCAAATAATATATGATAATAAATGTGTCAATTGCATTGGCTAACGCCTGCATAAAGGTGCACATCATGCCGCTAGCCATCTCAGTTTATCTTCTATTTAAAAGGTTACAACCGCTTTCAGAATGCTTGCATAGGTGTTGCTGCTGATTACATATATGAGTATGTACAAATTGGTAAAGCACGACCATAGAAAGTTTTAGACACTTCATCAAATATGTTGTTGAAGTATTTGGCGATGAATACTTAAGATCACCAAATTATGATGACCTTATCAGATTTTTTGCTAAGTGTAGAGAGCATGGTTTTCCAAGGATACGTGGCAGCATTGATTGCATGCATTGGATGTTGAAAAATTGTTCAAGTGCTTGGCATAGTATGTATACTGGCCACATCTGTGAATCAACTTTAATATTAGAAGTTGTAGCCTCATATGATCTTTGAATATGACATGTTTTTTTTTGGTTAATTGGATCTCTTCCTGACATCAATGTGTTAGAGGGCTCATACATTTTCAGTGATTTAGTTGAAGGGCGCACACCTAATATTCACTATGTGATCAATGGAAGAACTTATAATATGAGATATTATCTTGTTTATGGTATATATCCTTCACGGGATACTTTAGTAAAAGCTATTCCGACTTCACAGGGAAATAAGAACAATCATTTTGCTAAGGAACAAGAAGAGACAAGGAAGGATGTGGAGCATGCATTGGAGTGTTGCAACAACGTTTTGCAGTTGTTCGTGGCCTTGCAAGATTTTGGGATAACTAAATTGTACCATGACAACATCCATAATTATGCATAATATGGTTGTTGAAGATGAGCGTGATTAGCCACAATGAAGAAACAATCAAGCAGGTGACTTTGAGGAAAGAATACGAGCAAATTGATGAACTTCCAAACATATCACTTTCACGTGAGCGCACTCCAACCTTGATGGAGTTCATTGAAAATCACCGTCAGGTCAAAGATAAAAAAAAGTGCATACTCAACTCCAAGAAGACCTCATCGAGCACTTATGAACATTACATGGAGGACACTAATATATTGTATTATTTTCATCATCATCATCATCTTTCTCATTTTATGTATTTGTTAGTTCCTCTTTTTTTGAATAAGAGATCTTTAAAATATTTTGCACCATACACATGAAATGAACCCAAAAAAATATAAAATGTTTGAATTCTAATTCAAAGCATATTTTCTTTCCTTGTGTTTAAATTTCGTATTTACTCAGGTACAAACAATTCAGATAATTTGTTTATACTAGGCTAAAATATGTAGGCACATACATCTTTAGTTTTGAAATTTCATGTCAAGATTTACAAATCTCAGTTAGAGTTTATGAGATATTTAACAAGCTCTCAGTGCTTGAGTCCAATTTTCCTACCACTGTACTGCATTAACACACATCCCTAACACAATACGACGGATGTATCAGTAATGTTGGTTGTAGACCTTTCCTTAGCAAAACGGAAAGCACACCCACCAGAACATTCTGGCACTATTAGCAAACAACCAAAAATTACTTCAGATCAAAGCTCAATCCACAGATTCAAGTTCTAAAGTCTCTATACCAAACCAAATTTCTTCAAATCTGGGAGTTGTTGCAAAGACTAATTCTTTAAATCCCCAAACTAAACAAATCGGAAAAGGGAAAGTAATAAATAAAGAATGCTAGGAACAATCATAACATGACAAACTGTAATCTCTCTTCTCCCCTACTATCTTCTCTCTCTAGGAACCTTCCTAGTCATTCTAAGATCTTTTAAGATCTTCATAATCTCAAGCTATTTTGCAGCTTGGTTCATTCCTATCAATTCTAAATTTGAATTTCAAATGAAGGAATTGATTACAACATTCATAAAATTTCAATCTCATCACTTGATTGGAGGAATTAGGGATATGAAAAAATCTCAAAAATTTTCTATATATTCCCATCTAAAGCATCCTCCAGCTCTCACCAAATTCATCCACCATAATCTCAGCTTCCCAATTTCCCTACTCAGTCACACATATATACTTGCAGCCAAAGCCATGGGTGAAGAACTCATTGCCCAGTATGAGAAAATCAATCTCTCGGAAGAAAAGGCGAACAAAATTGTGGCTTCAAATTCTGTCCAACTCGGTGACAACAAGGCGATGACGTACCTGATGGGAGGAAAAGTCACTAGTCCAAAGTAAAAAAGGGTGGACTATCTGATTAATACAATGATCAGGTCATGGAAATGTGATGGAAAAGTTACAGGTCACTACATGGGGCTTAACTTGGTTTTGTTTGAATTCAAACAAATCCAAGATCATACAAAGGTTCAGGAAACCTCACCTTGGTCGATTGATAATTGTGTTGTCGTTTTGGTGGAAACTGATGGAACAGAACCACTCCGACCCCCTTTTGGGTTCATGTTCAAGATGTCCCACCGATCCTCATGACCAAGGATATGGCCGCCTTAATTGGTGACTATATTGGTGGTTTTGTGAAGGTCTCGCAGAACAGATTTGGCTCTTGTATGGGCAAAAGTTTGAAATTGCGAGCAATGTTGAATGTATTCAAACCTCTACCAAGGGTGATTACTGTGGAGTTCAAAGGCACGGACTACCTTTTCTACTTTCAGTTTGAGTGCCTCCCAGCTTTCTGCAATCTATGTGGCTGTCTAGACCACTCGAAAACTGATTGTCCACTAAGAGACACTCCCCAGAGAGACACCCTTATGCCAATGGGCTATGGAAAGTGGTTGAGATTTGGGGATGGCCAGACTTTCCTACAACCGGAGCATTTACTTCCCCAAATGAAGGAATCAGCAAGCAATCAAGTCGGAACGCCCACAAAATCGGCAAACGATCTTCCAAAATTGATGCCAACAGTGGGGCATAATTTCAGCTCATCCAATGGCTATATTCTATTAAAAGTGAAGGGAGTGGACTGCACTGGAACTTTCTCTGTTAATAAAAATGGAAAACTGGTTATCATTACTCCCTCTCTAATTTCAAATAACAAAGTTTTGGAAAAAAGAAACTTTCTGTGCAGGAAAAGGAGAATGAAAATGAGGACCCTACCTTCATGTCGGAGAACAGTGCGGCTAAGTTCTGGGACGAAGTGTTGGGTATACATGAACAACCTCACCAGAAGCCGACAAAGCCTGCAGCGTATGATGCTGAATTGATACAATCCCTGTTGTCGCACCCAATACATGCCCTCCGCGATTCACCTGAAAGACTTTTCCCAGCAAGCAAGTACCAGCAAAACCCACCTCCAGGTTTCGAGAACACAACTGTAGAAGAAGAGGCTATCATGGAGAAGGATCGGCAACAGATATTTCTGCTGGCAATTATGGGCCGTTCAAATGCTATGCCAGAGAGGTTTACGGGAATGGTGGAAGTCAATCATCGACCAGGAAAGGAGCCCATGCTTATTGACCCAACACCGATATCGGCACTAGGTCTATACTCACGGAGAAGTCCAAGACCTTTAAACCTATATCGAGCAGGCCGATACGAGATGCCGATCAAAATGGGGACTGTGAGTAAGGGAGGAGCCACCAGAGTTGACGGCGGCAGAGGATGTTCAGGCCAGACTGTTGGTGTTATTTTCACCGGCGCCAACCAGACTGCTGGTTCCGATGACGCCGATCATAAGCTTACAGCGACAGAGGTTGTTCAGACCTTGAAGCACCGGGCCGATGTTGCTGAATCCAAGGATCAAATTGGCTCTACATTCTTGACGACAATGGAGAAAAATTGGAGCATTGGCGCAAACAAGAGAGGCCTAAGGATTGAAGAAATAGATTCTGAGGCAGGAGGAACCATTAAATTGGCGGAAGGAAATATTTTGGGAGAAAACCCTATGCTGCTCTAGCAGAAAAAAGGAGTCTCAGTATTTGGTTGAATCCAAACAAACAGAGTTAGTGGCAAATAAAAAAGAGACTCGGACTGAAACCAAGGATGTAGCCCAATACTCCCCAACACAGGCCCAACTCATAGTCTTCAAGAGAAAATCAGTTCTTATAGAAGACCAGCTGCACGTTGATGAGTTTCAAGACCAGAAGAAGCAAAAAATGGAGAAAGAAGCACCATTCTCACTTCCACCAGGTATAAAATTTAACGTGGGCTCATCCACATTTGGACCAGCGGCGGCGTCTGGGAAATCCAAGAGCCACCGACATAAATGAGTCTACTAAGCTAGAACTGTCGGGGGCTGTCACACCCTCGTGCAGTTAGCCACCTGAAAGATCTTCTTCAAACATTCTCTCCTCTTTTAATTTTTTGTTTGAAACAAAGTGTTCTTCTAATAAGTTAGTTGGTCTTAGAGATTCTCTAGATATGCATGGAGTTTTTGTTGATTCACATGGAAAATTGGGGAGTCTCGTTTTACTTTGGAATAAGGATTTGGATGTTTCGATTTTGAGCTATTCTTTCAACTTTATTGACTTCACTGTAAAACAACCAAAATCTAACTTAATCTGGCGTTGCACATAAGTCTATGGGGAACCATAAACACATAAATGCCGATTGTTTTAGCAAACATTTCCACACCTATGTAATGGCCCGAACATACCATGACTATGCATATTGGATTTCAATGAGATCATGCACCAAAGTGAATTTCAAAGCTTAAACATGAGACCTCCAAACCAAATTGATGACTTTCGTCAGGCATTAAGTCTATGCAACCTGGTATATTTATGATACGAGGGGTACAAATATACATGGTTTAGAAACTGGAAAAATCCTCGTACTGTCAAGGTAAGGTTAGACAAGGCTGTAGCAAATCCTCTCTGGATGAATGCTTTTCCAAGAGCAACGCTCATGCATTTATGTAGCCAACAATCAGACCATTCTCCCATATTATTACATATTAGGGGAAATATGGATGATCCAGTGCGTATGGGAAGGCATAGACCATTTCGTTTTGAAAATTACTGGATCCAATCCTCGCAGTGCAAAGACAGAGTCATGGAGTACTGGAATGAAACAACGCCAGATCTACCTTCAGCTATAATGGAGTGTTCCCATGGTTTAGTATCATGGGCAAAATCAGAATTCCGTAATCAAATTAAAAAGAAGGATCAGATCACAACCCAACTGGAAAGGCTTCTACAGGGTGTCATTACTGCTGAGGTACATAAAGAAATGGCTAACCTAAAGCTTGAACTAGAAAGACATCTGGACATGGAAGAAGCAAAGTGGAAACAACGATCTAAACAACATTGGCTAGAGAAAGGAGATAGAAACACTGGTTTCTTCCATTCTTTTGCTAAAAAAGGAAAAGAAAGAACACCATTCATGGTTTGAAAAATCAGCAACGACAGTGGTGCACAGATGAGAAGGATATGGAATACATTATCTCGAAACATTTTCGAGCACTTTTTGAAAGTTCTCACCCATCTCCAACAGTGATAAACCACTTGGTAGATTTAATCTCACCAAAAGTATCTCCTGCAATGAATAGCAGCCTAACGAGGCCATACACTGAATCTGATATATATGATGTACTGAAGAGCATAGCCCCAAACAAAGCACCAGGCCCTGACGGAATGCCACCATCATATTTCCAGCAATACTTGAACATTGTGGGATCAAAGGTCACTCAAGAGGCATTACATTACTTGAATGATGGGAAGTCTATGAGCTCATTAAATGCCACCAATATTGTCCTCATTCCAAGGGTGAAGTAGCCGAATGACATATCCCAATTTAGGCCTATTAGCTTGTGCAACGTGGTGTACCGAATAATCTCAAAGTGCATTGCTAACAGACTAAAAGTGGTTCTTGATATAGTTATTTCAAGCCACCAAAGTGCTTTTGTGAAAAATAGACTGATCTAAAAAAATATCATTATTGCCCATGAAGCTCATCATCATATTAAGAGAACAACCACAGGGCATATGGGGAAGATGTCAATTAAACTGGATATGAGCAAAGCTTTTGACAGGAATGAATGGAATTTCTACTGAAGATACTAGAGAGAATGGGATTTGATTAGGCTTTCATAAGTCTTATTGAAAGATGCATATCGACAATGCATTTCTCTTTCATGCTAAATTGGAAATGTTTTGGGAAAGTTACACCCACCATAGGACTGAAACAGGGCAACCCGCTATCTCCGTATCTATTCATAATCTGCAGCGAGGTTTTCTCACAAATGATTAGGGCAGGCATACGAACTAAGAGGTTACACGGTCTAAAAATTGCAAGGACTGCACCAGTACTATCACATCTCCTGTTTGCATATGATACACTCATTCTTGGAGAGGCAACAAACCAGGAGGCACGGAGTTAAGAAATATTTTGCAGTTATATGAGGAGGCGTCGAAATAGAAGATTAATCTCAACAAATCTTCAATCATGTTTAGTCCAAACACTGGAGATCAGACAAAAGCTAGCATTCTAGCTACACTCCAAATGACAGAAGCAGCCACCCATGAAAAGTACTTGGGACTCCCTATAGTTTTCGGGCGATCCAAGGCAAGTGTTTTGAACGGAATTAAAAATAGAATATGGGAAAAAATTGATAGTTGGGAACATAAACAGTCATCAAAAGGCGAAAAAGAGGTCATGATCAAGTCAGTGTTACAAGTTATACCCACTTACACCATGTCGTGTTTTATGCTACTTGATAATTTCATAGAAGATATATACCGACTATATAACAGGTACTGGTGGGGAAGCACAGCTCATAAGAAAAATATTCACTGGGCTACATGGACAAAACTGTGTTTTCCAAAAAAAACATGGGAGAATTAGGCTTTAAGGAACTGGAGATTTTCAACACTGCATTGTTAGGTAAACAGGCATGGCGTTTGCTCGTCAACCATAACTCTACAGTTGCCAGGCTTCTAAAAGCCAAGTACTTCCCATCGAGCACCTTCTTAGATGCAAATTTAGGATGTGACCCATCATATGCCTGGAAATCCATCTTAGAAGGACGAAAACTATTGTCAAAAGGTGTTCGAAGATGGATTGGATCGGGAGAGAACACAAGTATAAGAGAAGGGCTATGGTTATCAAGAATAGGAAACCAAAGACCCTTATCACTGCCAAATGATTTCCCGGCAGAGCTCAAGGTCTCACATCTTCTATAGAATAATGGCACCACATAGAATGAAAAAGTTATTAGGAATACTTTCAATCAAGAATAGGCTACTCTCATTCTGTCCCTACCAAGAAACATAAGAGCTCATACTAGAGACCAATGGATATGGCATCTTTCAGTTGACGGTAAATACAAGGTAAAATCTGGGTACAATTTAGAAGTTAACTCGTCAACTCTCGCTATTGCAGGAAACATGGCGTCAAGCACCTTGGGTCCCTCTCCACATTGGAAGAAAATCTGGATTATGAAGGCGCAACCAAAAGTGAAACACTTCTTATGGAGACTATGCAAGAATCATTTGCCGTAAGCAACGAATCAGATATAAAGACGCATGCCAGCTGAACCGAATTGCCTAAGTTTCTCTATGGATGATATCTCCATTGAACATATATTTTTCCACTGTCCTGTAGCACATCAAGTATGGTTCGCAGCATAATTACATGAGAAGATCTTCCGATTCCAGCAACAAAATGCAAGCCTATGGGTCCAAGACTTGATACTGGAACTAGAGACACAGGATATGGCAATTGTTGCAACATTGTTATGACAATTACGGTATCACAAAAACAAGCTTCTTCATGGTGAAAGTCATGAGCTTCAACCTCAACACTGTGTTAACTATGCTAAAAGAATGCTGTCAGAATTGGAGAAATCATTGAGTGGGGGCATTAAATAAGGAGACAAGGAGTCAAAGCTCTCAACCATCAGCAGAAGGGAATACCCTTCACTTCGACGCAACTATATCCTACAACCGAACATGTTTTGGATGGTACATATGCTCTCCTACTGGAACCTAGGTATATGGAGAATCACAACATATTCCAATAGCGCACACAGCAAAACATGCAGAAGCTATGTCATTAAGGACAGGAATGCTTACAAACTTATAGAAAGGTATTCAAATCAGCCGCATACAAGGTGATGCAAAGGCTGTTATAAAAGCACACAAGAACAATAATAAAGATCTATCGGACTTCGGCCTCATCATTGATGACATAGTTAACCTAGCTGCAAATCATTGATTCCCAGAACCATTTTGGGTTAGAAGACAGGAAAACAATGTAGCCCACTCCTTAGCTCAATATGCTAAAAATTCTGTAGAGTCTACTTCTAAATGAGATCATATCCCAAACTTTGTACAACAATTCCTCAATGAATGAAAGCCAATATTTACCTCAAAAAACGGTACTTATTCCTACAATTGTTCATTTATTTCTCCTCAACTACTTAGACCATGTGCAATGGTGAGACGGAATTAATCCGGCTCAATTCATTAAATAATCAATCTCTCTCTTCCATATCAGCATTGAACCCACAACTAAATCACCCCTTCCCCCCGCAGTGGTTGAGACATTTCTAAGCCCACTCCATGGACCTCACTTGATTCTCTCTATCCTACTCTTTAATTTTACATTTAATATTTAATTTACATAAATTTACCTAACAAAATAATTTCAAATGTGAAATTTAATAATACATTTGTAATTTTTTAAATTTAATTTCATTTCGAAATATTTTTACCAGAAATAAATTTCAATAATTAAAATTTATTCTATGAACCATAATTAAAAAGAACCATATATATATATATAAAGAATGTAATTTTTATTTTTTAAAATGACCAAAATTTAATTTTTTGGATTTTCATGATTTATTATTTCTTTTTTAAAAAGAGGGGACTTAGGTGCCACGTGGCTCTATCATAGGGTGCCTCGTGGCACCCTTGGTCAGTCAAAATGAGCTGTGCAGTGAGCATGTGCATGGAGCACATAGGGTGTGCAGAAAGCAGTTAATGTAAGGCCGACTGCATTTGCAAATCCGGAGCAGAATTGTATCCCGGTTTGAGGCCCTCACTGTGGGGATTTTCGGGCTTGATTCCGTCCCAACTTTTTATTGAGCCCCTACTGCACATGCCCTTATCATCAATACTACACCCACTGACGCAGTCAGAATATCAAAGAGATTCGCAAGTACGAATCTTGAAAAACAATTAAGGTCTGCAAGCACAAACCCTACGTTTTGGTTCTGGAATCCACCAGAGAGAAAATAATCTCGAAATAATATTATGATTGAATGCATAAAATATCTGAACATGAGATCTTTAAATACTAAAAGGGAAAACCGAAAATAAACAAAAAATTATAAAATTCGGAATTAATTTCAGAAAATAAAAGTAAATCGGAAAACATAAAAAATTACTAAATTGCGATTTTGAGGCTTTAAACGACCCAAATGTTGAGATGGTTCCAACGCATCCGGCCTCGCCTTATTCTGACTCCGAACACAAAAGTTAACTTCAAAACCGTACTGAACCTTTACGACGATCTATTGCTTCTTCAATCTTCGCCGCCATTCGCCCTGCATCACCCCACTCCCAAGTTTGTTGCTGCAAATTTTAAGCAGATGGTCTTGAGCTGATGTTATTCAGCAAGAGATAGAGATGTTGCTATGTTATTATCATTGATATCTTCACTAAATGAATAGTGTCCAGATTTAAATATACAATCATGAATCCCATCATCGGGAAACTATCAAGTACTTGTTCTATGTCCATTCAGTATATTTGGTCTGCTCAAAACTCAGACAATAACATTACATGATAAGCAAGCAGCATTTTACCAGATTTGCAAAGCGAGCTCTTTTAGTCAAGATTTCCTTTTGAAAGCTAGTGAAGTACTCTGCTCTTTTAACCAAGATTTCCTTTTGAAGGCTAGTGAAGTACTCTGCTTGAATCGGAGACATTCTACTAGTATCTAAAACCATTAATTAGCATCCTCACTTCGAGTTTGAATTGCAATTTCTTTTTCTTTCAAAGCAACTTACTTTTGTTCAGTGCAAGAAGCAACTCAAACTTTTCATTCCGTTTCTGTTCAGTTTCTAGTCGTTTGGCCTTCAACTCTTCCAACAACTGCAAACTTTTAGAGGTTGCTTCATTCTCACTATTTTGCTCTTTAATTTTTTTTTATCATTTCCTTTGCAGCATTTTCTATTGGTCTCTCTAAACTTGTAGGTTCTTGAACTTCTATGACTCTGTTCGGCGGGGGTTATAAGATGTTGTGCTTCTAAGCCCAACTTTTTTTTAATGTTTAGTAACTTATAAATTAGGTGCTTTTAAAAAAGCAGAAATTGTTTTTAATGAAAAAGAAAAAGCGGGGTAGATCAGCTTCCGAAATAAGCCACGAATATTTTTGTTAACTTTTTTCCAATCTTTCTGCAAACACCCTCACACCTTATCTCGACTTCTCTACTCTGTTCATCAATCTTTTTCCTCTGATCGTCCTCGTCTCCCTGGTATTCTCCGCCGTCCTTTGTAGCTTCTCATCCGTCCTTCTATTGCGACAATTATGCTAAACAAAATATGAGTTTATCGAGTTCAATTTGTAATTTTACCTTTGGGTTTTCATAAAGTTGATTGATCGTTAATCTGGGTGGGTCGATTTGAAATTTAGGCAATCAATTTGCAGCTTTAATTTGTTTGGAAAATGTGATGCATGTTTTATTTTGTTCAACTCATGGGTACTTGATGAAACTGATGTACGTCTCAGCATTCTGATACAATCATTATTTAATGATTATTGGTTCCTGAATATGACCGTTTTGCTACTGGTTCTTAATCGAGGGTGCTACGTGGCACTCTATTATTGGGCCACGTGGCACTAGTGTCCCCCCTATTTTTTTTAATTTTTTTTGTAAAATTTGTAAAAAAAAATTGTTCTATTTAAAAATTCAAAAATGGAAAACAAATTCTTCAAAAATCTAATTTTTATTTTT
>JAULKK010306476.1:0-12217 GCA_032355705.1 Rubia peregrina
TTCTCCTGAGTTGGATAGCATATTCTCTCCCATGAGATCCAATGTCTCCTATTTCCTTCATCATTTTCTCCCCAATTTTTTTTTCTCATTAGACTCTAATTTATCAATTGTTTGTGCAGTGAGGGCAGTGACTGCCCAAGAGTGTTGATGTATAGCGTTTAAAACATGTTTGATTAATATAAATTTCCCCCCTTGAGAGAGCCAGGTATTCTTCCAATTTTCCAGCTTCTTAGCAACTCTATAAATTAATCCATTAAAGTATCTGTTTGACTTCCTTCCCTTAAATATCTGTACTCCTAAATATGAGAAAGGAGCTGTCCCCTGAGCCATTCCTGTTATTCTAATGATTTGTTCTTTCTTCCTAGCAGATAATTTACCTGAATAAAATGATCTCTTACTAAAGTTGACCCTTTGTCCAGTTGCTCTCTGGTAAATATCTAAAAATTTCATCAAATTTTGAAGTGATCTTGATGTACCCGAAATGAATATCACTGTGTCATCTGCAAATGACAGCGTTGATATAGTGTTTGTGTTAGTTGGAGTCTTAAAATGTCTTAAGTTCCCAACCTGGAACTGTTTCCTGAGATTAAGAGTTAGTAACTCAGTGAGAATGTTAAACAGAAAAGGAGAGAATGGATCCCCTTGCTTTAGTCCTCTTGAAGGTTTAAAAAAACCTTGTGGTATTCCATTTATCAACACTGAGAACCAAGCAGCATTTTGTTCATGATAATCTTAACAAAGCTGCCATGAAATTCTAGTTTTAGAAATAAAGAGTTTATAGCAGTCCAAGAAACTCTGTCAAATGCTTTCATCATGTCTAGTTTAACAATTACATTGAGTGATTCATTTTTCCTATCAAGAAGTCTTATTACCTCCTTCATCAACAGAATATTATCATATATATCCCTACCTGAGATAAAGGCTTACTGCTCTTCAGAAATGATTTGTCCCATTAAAGGTTTTAGCCTTTCTACTAGGATCTTAGTCATTATTTTGTTTGTGGAATTAGAGAGGCTTATGGGTCTAAAGTCTGAAAAGGTAGCTGGAGTCTATGTTTTATGAATTAAGGCTATGAAAGAGCTTGCTACAACTCTTGGAATCGGTACTCCTACCTGGAATTATCTAACAGCCTGCAGTAAATCCACTTGGATAATATTCCAGGCCTTTCTAAAAAATTGTCCAGTGAATCCATCAGGGCCAGGTGCAGCACTAGGATCTGGATTAAAAACATCATTCCTGACCTCATCAAGGGTTATATCCTTAAGCAGATCTTGATTATGAGCTGAATTTATAACCGGTTTTATTTCCTGAAGAAGAAATGAGAGGTTTGTACCTGTTATGTCTGTGTTTTCATCACTCATCCAATCCCTTAAATAGTTAACTACAGATTCACATATTTCTTTTTGTCCCTGGATCCATGTGTTACTAGTGTCTTTTATTTTTAAGATTGCAAATCTTGATTTGTTTTCATTTATAGCTTTATGAAAATAATCTGTGTTAAGGTCTCCATCTCTCAGTCACTTTTCTTTTATTTTCTGTCTAAGAAAGATATTTTCCTCAATAATTGATCTAGTCAACATAGCTCTTGCCTTACTTAGTTCAATTCTATCATTCACTAAGTGGGTTTTATCATACTTTTCCTCTAAGGAAGCTACAAGAGATTCTGAGTTCTTTATGTTATATCTAATGTTGCCAAAAACATTCTTGTTCCGGGTTTTTATAGCTTCCTTTAGTCCTTTTAATTTTAAAGCTACCCTCAACTGACCTTGAGCTTCTAATGGTTGAGTCCAACTATCTTCTATTAATTTCAAAAAGTCTTTTCTATTAAACCACATTGCTTGAAACCTAAAGGGTTTAGGGTGCGTAATAATATCATTCATGATTTGAAAATATAAAAGGAGCATGATCTGAAGTAGTCATATTAAGAACTTGAACAGTGGATTGATCAAAGTTATCAATAAAGATTTGATTAGCTAAAATCCTATCTAACCTTTTGGATGTTGGTCCGACTGCTCTATGGTTACTCCAGGTAAAAGGGTTTCCTGAGGTGTTTATTTCACTCAAGTGAAGTCCATTTATGAAGTTATTAAAGTCCCTAATTGTGTTCATATCAGGAACACAAGATCCCGAATACTCAGCAAGATCTCTAATTGCATTGAAATCACCTCCTAAAATTGTATTACCTTGAAAAGGGGTTAACCTTATCTGATCATACAACTTTAATCTATCAGTTGTTGTTTGGGGGAGAGTAGATCACATAGACATTAAAACAGTTACCATTTTGTTTATCAGTTATGCTTATTTGAATGAAGTAGTCATGCTCCATAACCAAATTGACTAGGACCCTATGAGAATAAAAAATCCAAATTTTTTGATGCATTAAGTTTAAACTATATCTATACTAGAGTTTTCTCTGATAACCTAATCTAGTCTCAATTATGCCTTTAGGATCAATTATGGCCAGCATGTCTATTTTATATTTCGCAGAAAGTCTTTTTAACCGTTTCTCAGAAGTTCCAATTCCCCTCACATTCCAAAACATTAAATTAATTTGACTACTAATAATGTTAAAGTCTTTTTGTTTTTTCTGGCTAACCTGATACTCCTCTTGGGGATAGATGTAAAATCCCTTACCTCCTCCTCCGGAACCTTCGCTGCAGATAAGATGATCTCTTCATTCACTCCCTTGGCCCGTGCTTCATCCAGGTAGTTTGTTTTAGACTTGGATTTTTCAGTTCGAGTCTGACTTAAGGGAATCTGCAAAGTGGAAGATTGATAATTAGTCAATGTGTTGGAAGCATTCCAAATTAAGTGAGATAGGTTAAGGTTAAGGGCATCTGGCGTTTCACTAAGCCTTGAGCATAGAGTATCATCTGTGAATACTGCCGATGTTGTCTTCCCGTGGGGAGAAGAGGGTGTTGTTCTGTATCCTTTTGATTCTTCCTTATTTTCCATACTTTCCTGGTCTTCCAGGTCTTCCAATCATTCATGGTAATATTCTGACTGGTCTGAGGTAGTTGTCATGCCTTCAAGGTTTTGTAGCGTGTGCTGCAACAATAAAAGGTCCGCTTCTTCATCATCATCTGTGATCTCATTATCCTCTTGTATAATTTGATACATGTTGGACACAGAGGTAGGGGAAGAGGGGAACTGGGACAAAGTATCATCTTTATTTATAGGTTCATCCCTTTGATTAGTAGAAGAAGGATCCCTTTGACTCTTATTGTCTATACCTGTAGCTGCTATATTACTATCAGACAGAACTATTATAGGAATCTGAAGATCCTTCTGATGAGCTGAGCCAGAAAATATGTCATTATGTTGGGAGGTAGAAAACAGTACATTATCCAAGTTACCAGTGGTGCATTGAACATGCTTTCCTTTTGAGTTCATGCTCACGTTAGTAATTAAAAGATCAGCAATATTCTCATTAGCATCCTGATCAATATTAATTAGCAGACCAACAACATTCTCATTAGCAGCATTAACAGTAGCAGTTTTCTCATTAGCAGCCCCATCATTAGCAACATTACTAGTTGCATTATCATTAGGAGCATTAACAATAACCGATTTCTCATTAGCAGCTTTCACATTGACAGAATTATCATTATCCACTTTCTTATTGACAACATTGGCAGTATTCTCATTAGCATGAAAAACATGATTCTCAGTAACAACCTTTTCCTTATTAGTTAACAGATCAGCAGAGATTACATTAGCATCATTATCAACTAACATATCAGCATCACATGCATTAAGAGGACTCTTATTAGTAACCTCTATCCATTTTTGCTGTTGACCATTTTTCCCTTTAAGATCCTGTCTGACCACTGGGGTTCTGGCAATTCCTTTTCTAGTATTATTAACTATAACAGTTTTAGAACCAGAGTTATCCCTATCCATTTGCTTACAGTTTTCCTCGGCATGACCTAACTTGTGGAAATTTCTACAGTAAGCAGGGAAGTCTTCATAGACAATATTATAGGATTTGTTATGACCTATTGATCCCAAACGAATTTTCGAGGGCTTTGGCTTGTACACATCCATTTCAACAAAGATTCTAATTGTGGATGGCCTAGTGAGGTTTTTAGTGGGAGTATCAGAAAATAGAAACTCACCCAGAGCCTTCCCAATATGGTTAAGTACAGAGGGATGAAAGAAGTGTACCGGCAGGAATTCAACTGTGAGCCAGACTGGCGCCAGCAAAAACTCTTCATCGTAGTCGAACTGCTTCGTCCATTTAAGGACTCGCATAATGTCTCCTCCCAGCGACCACGTCCGTTTCAGCCAACAGCTGTGATAATCCTCATCCAAATCGAATGTGATTCGTACATGCCTTCCATCCATAGCCGCAATTTGCGCCTCTCCTTTAAACCCAATCATTCGAATTTGTTGGCGGATAAAGTCCATCGTTGGTCTGCCTCGACTGAATTTTCCGATTGGGCTTTGGCGTACGACATCGCTAGCATATCGATCTCCTCTTCCGGATAGAGGACTGCCACCTCCCCCTTGTAGTTGTAATGAGGATGAAGGTCTATGGAGTCTGAGGGGGGTTTAGGTTGCATCAAGGTCTCAGCAAAGGAAAGCTTGTTGGTCGTCCATGGCGGAGCCGCCATGGTGCGCACTGTTCCGGTTTGTTGACCGTTATACAGTGAATGTGAACGTTATTGAAGAAGAAATGTCAACTGTTGATGTTTTCAAGAGGGGTTCGTTAGCTTCTTGAACTTGATTCCCAGACATTATATCCAAAACTCATAGAGAGATGTTCACATTTATACACACAGTCATACCCACATATATTTATAAATTTATGCAACAAACTAAATGATATCTTCCTTTTTTTGCATCATAACATAAACATATAGACATAATCTTTAGTTAGGTATATTTTTGTGTAAGAAATAACTACCATAATAAACAAATGACATACTAAATGTGGTCAAGAATCAAAATTTCATCAAATGAAGTATAAAAACCAATGTTAAATGACCATCTTTTACCATTTAAATATCTGAGCACTAGCATTTTCAGTATGCATTGAAATGAAACGACCTTCTTCCTTTTATGCTGTAGCTTATTGATATGCATTAAGATGATGCCAAGTCCCACATTGAAAGTTGAAAGAGTGTTAGTTCTCTATATAAGTTAGAACCCCACCAAATTAGTATGAGGCCTTTTGGGAATGGACCCAATAAAACTGTGCGGGCTTGGCCCAAAGCGGACAATATCATACTAATGTTGGTTGTGGTGGGCTTGGCAGTCCCAACAATTGGTATCAGAGCCTTGTTCCGTGTTCCTTGCTTTTCTTGGATTTTGGGTTGTTTGGTATTTGTTTGAATGATGGAGGAAAATGTAGGCCAGATGATTTGTGTGAATGGTACCAATTACCACAAATGGAAAGGAAAGATGAAAGATCGGATCATAAACTTATAGTTACTACATGTTGTATAACAAATTTTTAATATTGCAACTGAAACCTATTACATTTTTATAGTTTTAATTCAACCCGCATTTTCATATGCATATGAAAAGACATGCATATGGAAAACAATCTTTCCCAAAACTTTTCGCAATTGTTTTGACAAATTCTTTAATAAAATCAATTAGAGATGGTCTCCTAAGAGATACGCTAAACTTTAGAATGAAACATTTGTGCAATTCAAACAATATTCTAACTTCAGGGACCTATATCTAACAATTTTACAGGAACCTATCTCTAATTATTTTACAGGGACATATCGCTAATATTTTCCCTGGGGCCTTTTTGTCCAATTTTCCATCATTTTCCTGCCATCTGCAATCTGGCAAAAAAAATTCAACAAAATATTTAAAATGTTTTGAAATACAAAAAATCAATATGATCAGCGAACTGAAAATTATAAACATCAGCAAAAAATAGCAGAACATCAATGAAAATTATAAAATATCAACTAAAAAATTATAGCAAAAAATATATAATAAATAAAATAAAAACCAAAAAAAAATTGAGAATTCATCGACTACAACTAATAAAAAATCAAATGAAAATCATAAAAATATCAACAAAGCTTAAATTATCAAAAAATAAAAAACTATGAACATCAACATATATCACCCAAAAGCTAAAAACATCAATTATTATCATCTAAATTTCACCCAGAAAATGAAAAATGTTAACATAAGTAAAAAAACACTACAAAACGTCAACCATATCATAAAAAAACTACAAACATCAACTCTTATCACCTAAAACTCACGTAGAAAATGAAAAACGTCAACACAAGAGAAAAAAAACTAATAACATCAACAAAAAAGCTACAATATCTCAAGAGTATAAATTGTTCACTCTGAAAATCATAAAACATCTTCTTCTTTTTAAAACTACAAATATCAACCTATATCACTCAAAAGCATAAAATCCTAACACCTTAACCTCATCCGGAAAATGAAAAATATCAACATAAGAAGAAGAAAACACTACAAACATCAACTCCTATTAGGAAAACCTCAGCCGAAAAATGAAAAGCGTAAGCACGAGTAAATAAAAAATAAAAATATCAATCCATATCACCAAAAAAACTACAAAACCTCAACTCATCTCAATTAAATCTTATCCGAATAATGAATAACATCAAAATAAAAGAAAGAAAAAAACTACAAACATCAACAAAAAGTTACAGTACCCCAAGAATAAAAATTCTTTTAAAAAACGATACCTGGAAGAATTTAACCCAGGTCTCAATCCTAAAGCCTAGAGCAATAACCACTACATAAAAGACTCTTATTTAGCATACACTCAATCAAATAATATTAAACTCAGCATGTACTTCAAAAACATAAATTCTTCTAAATAAATCTCATAGTGAGACTCGAACTCTTAATCTCTAACCTCAACAACAAGAGTACAAACCACTAGACCATACAATCATTAATGATATAAACTTAATCAAGAAAATATTAAACCTCAGAAGGTTTTTGAAAAAAGTAAAACACAATGTTAAACCTCACCTCTCATGAGGATAACCTCAGCCGCCCGCCGTCCATAATCGCCTCCACTTCCGTCCAACGTTGCCGTCGTCTACCTCCACCAGTGTGTGTCTACACGTGCAAGCTTCTCCCTCAAAGACACGAGTGGATCTCAATCAACCATCATCGCCTCTCCTCGCCTCCGCCAGGCTCCTCCATCACTAAAACCCTAGATCCACCACTGTCTTCACCTCCGACGTCGTCTTCACCTCCCTTGCTGAAATCCTAGCTCTAGACGTTGCATTTATATGTCGTCCCCTGCAATTATCTATCGTCACCAGCACTAATTTCCTTCTATCATCATCGTAGAGCTCCTCCCCCACGAGCTCGTTGCAGCGCCGTCGTCAGAGAGTTCCTCCGCCACGAGCTCGTCGCAACGCCATCATCGCAAAGCTCCTTCGCTGCTAGCTCTGTGCAGCGCCGTCTTCATCGACGATCCAGCGCTAGAGGCTTCCGATTCTCTGGCGGAAGAAGAACCATGACTGAAAATCGGCGGAGATCGGTGAATTTCCGGCATAAATCCTGCAGAAAGCGGCGAAAACTGGCGGGTGGTGGCAATTTCTGATTGGCGAGGGGTTTCTGATCGGCCAGGGAAAAATGAAAAATCTATTTTTTTGTTATGTATATAGTGTTTTGATAATTGAACAGCAGGTCCCTACATTTATCAGCATATTTTTTTATTAAAAAATCATCCCAGATGAAACTTCTTAATATTACACGATAAACCCTTGCCTAAGTTTAGGTTTTTTAAAACAGGACTTTGTGAATAATTTAATAGTTACAACGGAATCAACAAAAATAACTATTAAATTGGGGTTTTAAATTGTAAGAAAAAAGGTTAAAATATTTTTTTAAACCTAAAATTGAGTTAGGGTTTTAATCACGGTATTTTCACTAGGTAGTTTCTCGTGGCGTGCATATATATATATATATATATAGCGGGGATTGAATGATAGTCTAGCGGTTGAATTCTAGTACTACTACCATGATGTCATGGGTTCAATCCCCACCCAGGGTAAGGGGAGGGGTGAGATTTTATTGGGGGCTCACTTGATTTATTACCCTTTTAAAAAACATATATATGGATTAGCGTGGTATACATTTTGTTGTTAATTTTTATTATTTTCTATTGTGTGTTCCCAAATTGACCTTTCCTCTTCTCAACTGATACACGAGAAATTTCTATGAATAGTGCTATAGTGTTGGGCGATGGATGCAAAAGGGGAGTGCGCATTATGGAAATGCGCACTCATGATTATTTTTATTTTTAAAAATTTTGATGTTTTGGTTGGGCGAGAAACTTTACAAAATGAAAATGAGAGAGTACGTATTATGGAAATGCGAACTCATGTTTTTGTTTTTATTTTTTTTAATTTCCGATGTTTTGTTATGCGGGAAAGTTTAAAAAATGAAAATTAGAGAGTGCGCATTATGAAAATGCACACTCATGTTTTTATTATTTATTTTTTACACACGTGGATTCCACGCCACAGCCACACGTGAATTACACGCGCGGATTATATATTGTAAATGAATCATACTTTATTTATTTATTTATTTTCAAAGTAAAACTTATAATATTATAATTATTTGTATAAAATACTATAATATTATTTTACGAGGTGTAGGTGAGTCAAAATTAAATAAAACTATAATTTTAATATGAACATATTTTTTTGTTGAAAATTCATATTATTTTTTTAACTTCGTACTTGAATAATAGTTATATTGTTTTATAATGGTTAGATTATTTTTTATATAAATACTTTCATTTTAAAATTATATAATATAAATAGTAATCAATTAAGTAGAAAAGAATCTTCTCTGAATGTAATGTCGTTATTTATTATCTGATGAAAATCATTAAAAATGAGAGGACGCATTATGGAAATGCGTCCTCTACTTGGAATTTTTTTTAAAAAAAATTAGTTATGCCGATAGAAATTTTTCTAATGAAAATCATTAAAATGAGAGGAGACATTATATAAATGCGTCCACTACCTGAAACTTTTTTTATTTTATTTTTGCCGGCAGATTTTTTTTTTGAAAATCATTAAAAATGAGAGGATGCAGTATGGAAATGCGTCCTCTGCCTGGATTTTTTTTTAAATTATTTATGCCGGCAGAATTTTTTTGATGAAAATCATTAAAAATGAGAGGACGCATTATGGAAATGCGTCATCTACCTGTAATTTTATTTTTAATTTATTTATGCAACCCCGAATTTATTTTGATGAAAATCATTAAAAATGAGAGGACACATTATGGAAATGCGTCCTCTACCTGGAATTTTATTTTTAATTTATTTATGCACCCCGAATTTGTTTTTGATGAAAAAGTGAAAAATTGAGAGGACGGATTATGAAAATATCGTGTCCGCTACTCGAATTGTAATTGTAGAAATAAATGTTGAACAATTTTATAAATGAAGAGGGTGTATTCTCAAAATTTGTGCGAACGAAATTTGATACATATATTTTGTGCAGGAAATTTGTGTGAACGAAATTTGGAAGAACAAAATTTGTTTGAACGAAATGTAATACATAAATATTGAATGTTCATCTAATTTATGGTCGATAATAATATCAAAATATTAATAAATTCCTAAATGGTTTGGCAGAAACGCAAGTGTTAGTAATATAATGTTAGTTGGACGCGTCTGGAATGTACTAATGACGCCCGCTGCAAAGTTTTCCACCTGTTCCACATAGAGGCAGACAGATGGTCTGGGATGCACATCTTTGTACATGCGGATGAGTGGACGCTGCTAAGCCTTCATCTTGAATTCCCTCAGTTGAATCCTCGTCCATATCCTCTCCAGCTTCATCATTGAGATGATGTTGTAGTTGAGGGCCGCTAGTTACTAGGAGAAACTTTGAAGGGCTCCTGCGCACATTCTAGGAGAAATTTGGCATCTTCATTTAAGTTCCTGATAACCTCCGAGTAAGGTGGGGGACATGCATCCACATTAATCTTGAAGTTCAGTAGCATCTTGGACATAATTTGCATCTGCATAAAGGAGATGAACATGTTAGATTAATTGAAATGCGGAAATGTGCGGTATTAATTAAAAGTCATCGGACTGAGAAATACCATGTACTTTATGCTTGCTCTATCTCAATGAAACCTCTCTGTAACCGTTGCAGGCCATCCTGGCCGCTCAATCAGTTTCACGGTGCTAGGGAGGTACCACTTCATGTATTCTTGATCGGGTGTGTATGGATCTGCTGGTCCGAGGATCGAATGCTACGTAGGACCTCCGCTGCTCCCACGCCTGAAGATGCCTGTTCAGTTCAATGCGCCAATCCACATTTGACTTTCCATGACAGTCTCATGAGTGTGAAAGTGTTTGTTCCTCTTTCGACAACAATTGCCCAGGTATTGGCTGGATCAAACCGAACTGTTGAGCACACGGTGAACATGATGTGCCTCAACTATGTGCCAGCAAATGAGTTCGATAGTCAACAGCTAGTTGTTACTACCAGTTGTAGAATTTGGCGGCAGATTCTCAAGAAGATCTTTTGTGTATGGCTGCCATATGAACTGTCCAAAAAAAGAACAAGTTTTAAATTAGTACAAAAATCAATAAATTCTGAATCTACTAATACAATGGGAACCAAACTTTTGTATACCTGGTTTTCGCGGAGAACTGTCAGCTGGTCACGATAGAGTTTCAGCACATAGATTGGCGATCGCGAACAGTCATACCAGGCTCTCCACCTGCGCAAGAGAAAGTGGAGATCATTAGTTATCCTCAATTAGCAAAAGGTTGTAGCTACTTATCTTTCAGTTACTGAAGATATACCTGGACCTAATAGCACCCATAGTGTTGGTTAGTGGAGTCATCTGACAGGATGAATGTTCAGTATTCTCTCCCATGCCCACAACTACCAGGAAAAAAAGTATGAAAATATTACGCCAGTCCTGAATGTGAAAATGTGGAACACTACGAAAAGGGTTGTTGAAGCTACTATTACCTGTAGGAGGACAAATGACCTGGATATGGATTTCGTAGGGGGAATTGAGGCATTGCATAAGCTCCTGTACAAGTGTGCCAGAATGGCACTCCCCCAACTAAATTGATGAGCCGCCTCTAAGTCCATGATCGACGACAAGTACAATAGAGAAATCTGATAGCCCAAAGTGTTAGCCATGAGCATTCCACCAAGAAAGAGTAGAATGAATATCTCCGCCCGCTGCTGACAATCAACGTCTGTGACATGCATATGAAGTGGACTGCGCAGTACATCACCCAACCAAGAGGATTTTATATGCCTCATTTGATGGCATTCAAGAGGGGTTTTTTCCCTTAAGAAGTCGGTGCATACGATTTGCCACTCAACCACTTTTATTTTCCTCTCATAACCTATAACGGGTATACCGTTGATCGGGAGACTCCAAATCACACCCACATCCTGCAACATGACAGTTGCCTCCCCCACTGGGAGTGGAATGTGTGAGTCTCCGGTCTCCAGCGATCGACCAACACTGTGATAAGTGAATGGTCAACCTGGATTGATGCTGAATCGAGAAGTCCCTGGAAGCCTACCGTACGAACGTAACGCATGACACCCTCGGGGATCTCAAAATCCTAACATGTCTCATCACAACGTCTGACTTGTAAGGCCGTGTCCTCTAAGATGTTATTGTCTATCGCCCGTGCACGATGCTCCTTGTGTAGATAGAGCATATCTTCGTCGATCGGTCCCGGATGGTCCACGGTGTGTACCTGAATGGAATGAAAGATGCAGCATAAGAAAGTGAAATACATAGTTAAGTCAATGACTTGTCATGGTAACATAACAAAACATAAATGGTCACAGTAACTACAATTAAGTAGATAATGGCAAGTCGGGGTCGTCCACAGAGAAAAGAGATTTTTCTAAGCATTTGCTCATATAATGATAAATACTACACTAGATATAAATATATACATACATATAAAAGATTATAGGGGGTTTGGATTGGTTTTTCTAAGTTATGAATTTAAAGACAACTTAAACTAGCAAACCATGTAAATCTACTAAATAAGCAACAACTACTAAGACGAAGTTAACAAGAATTACGGGATCTTGGGTGCAATTGATTTATACTTCCAAGCCTCTTATCTATCATTGAACATATAACCTATTTAACACTTTCACTAATTGTTGTGAAGATAAATCTTCTACCCTTCTTTGATAGTAGTTTATAAGAGTGAATTCGACATCTC
>JAULKK010306485.1:0-12216 GCA_032355705.1 Rubia peregrina
TATATAGGGGAGGGATCATGTGAGAACACCTATCTTAGGTGAGAACACTCACTTATGTGAGAACAGATCTGAACTGTTGATATATTTAATCTAACGATTGTCATTTGTTGCTAAATTGAGTAAAATTCGCGGATATAGTTTACAGATCACATGCCCAATATCGGGTTATAACGCATCCAAAACTTTTTATTGTCAAAGCTTTTCTCTTTTATCACCTCGAGCCTTTTCTCCTTTCTGCTCCTCCACTCTTTCCCTCTCTGCCCCGCCCCGCGCCGCCACGGTGCCACCGATTTCTTCTATGAAAGTGCTGGAAATTTCCATACATGTTCCTCCTCTTTCAAAACCAATTCCTACGGCGAAGCTCTGTTGCGAGATCAATTAGTGCGAGGATTGGCCGGTTGGGGAACCGAAAAATTCTACACCGACCCTATGAAAACGTCGACACAGGTGATTCCAATGATTTCAAATAAAATTATTGAAATAGGGTCTCAGCCTTTACACAATTCGTGGTTGTTTTTTTCTCCTGGGTTTAACATATGAGACTCTGTGAGTTTCTGGGTTTTCCTGGAAGAGTGTTATTGTTGTTATGTAATTGTTTGTTGTTTTGTAACCCGAATTTCAGTGGGCTCTGTTGACTTGCTATGTTTTTTCTTGTTATATTAAACTCCAGAATTATCTTCTGGCAAGACTATCCAACTAGTTTCAATTATGCTTGCAACTCTCATTGCTTTTGTTCTCAAAGCTCAAAATCATGGGATCAGTGTTGTAAATTTAAATTCCCTTTCTATTTTAGTGAAAAAAAAATTAGTTTCTAACTTCTTCCATCATACACAGATAGGAAAACAACAAGAGGGCCTCAATCCTTCTTCATGGCATCCACGTTGGATTAGTACTGAAAACTGACCTTATTACCGGTATTATTTTGCTTACTGTAAGTGCCCACTGCGCTTATCTTAGCCACATTATATAGTTAGCGTGAAACAAGCGTCGTTCTCGTGTAGATATTAAGTTGGTTTGGGATTGAATGGCACAAGAAGGCATTGCGGTTGGAAGGATTTTTGCAGCTCTAAAGAACTATTAAGTGGATGGAAACAAAGAGATGATCGCTATTGGATTGATGAACATAGTTGGATCATCCACTTCATGCTATGTCACAACAGGTACAATGTTGCCTATTGAGTGCTGATGCAAATGTTTTTATTTTTCCCCTTGAATTAGTGATCCATGCTTAATTTGCAGGCACGTTCTCTAGGTCGGTTGTGAATCACAAGCAGTTTCTAACATTGAGATGTCCATAACTGTTATGGTCACTCACCTATTCTAAATGCCACTATTTGCTTACACTCAAAATGTGGTGTTGTGGGCAATCATTGTGACTGCAGTTATCGCCCTAATTGATATCTCCTCGTTGACATTTTCCATTATTATAATCATTTTATTCACTCAAAAATCATTCTTACTAATGCTTTCCTGCATCACGGATTCGTAGTCTTCCTACACACATTTCTGTATATGTCCCTTGTTATATGAAATACAAGTTGGTTAGGTGAAAGGCTGGGTTGCTATTTTGTAATGAGTTCACATCACTATATGAATAATGAAACTGAGTTTTGGTCTTTATCCAAGTTTGATGTCTAAAATGAACATGTCTGTTACAGATAAGGGAGAAAACATAATGGAATTTAGGGTATCAAAGCAGCTTAGAAACGGAAAATTAAATGTTTCGATGGGGAAATATTTTATATATCAAAAGATGAAACATGTCATATGAAACGAATACTTATGGTAAAAATAACTAGAACTGCTATTTATGCATCCAATGCTTACACACAATATTTGTTACACTTTGTTCAACGCCATTTTTTCTAGGACTTCCAATACTGAAATATAAATTTTATTATATGCAACTGTCACGTACGTCTAAAGATAAAAATAAAATTATCAAATCTGGAGGATTGATAAATTTGATTTCGTCATGCTTCTCTGTGCATTCCTCAAAGTTCTTTTAATCTCTGTCCAAGTCGGGCACGCTATAGCAGTAAGTCATGCTTTTTTTTTACTTAGAACCAGAGGTTGTTATGCAATGATTCCATGATTTCTACTTCTGGAGACAGTGATTATAAATAATTTCTTTTTACGATGATTATTAGGTGGGGATATCCATTTTGAAGCTGTTGATGCAAGTTGCTAGGCCAAAAGTTGTGATGCTGGGAAATATACCAGGAACAGATATATACCAAAACATTCACCAGTACAAGGATTCTGTCAAAGTTCCGGGACTTTTCATCTTAAGCGTCAAAGCCCCCACAAACTTCGCCAACACCACCTACCTCAAGGAAAGGTTTGTGAATGTCGATTTCTATTTTCATAAGTCTTTCACCTGCATTTAAGTACTAATCAACCTGCTTGCCTCTGAAAAGGATTTTGAGATGGATTGAAGAACAAGTGGCAAGACCAGCCAGATAGAGCGAGCAAGAAAGACGTGAGCGAAGTTAAGAGCTTGCTGTTGAATTACAGTAATTACTTACGAATTTATAGGAAGTACATCAAGTCATTGTGGATAAGATACAGATGCTTCAATTCATATTTTCTAGTGCTTCAAGTTCGTTGCTTGAAATATAGCTTGTACATACTTCAATAACAACTTGAAAAATGTATGACTTGAATGTGCTTAGACTTATATTTTGTGGTGCTTCAAGTATAAATTGAATGTACTTTGATTTTAAATAGTGGTGTTTTCATTCAAGCTTTTAAGTGTTTGAAATATATGTGGTAATTGCTACAACAGTGAATTGTGTAGTTTGAATGTGCTTATAATATTAGTTGAATGAGCTTCAAGTACAAGTAGCAGGTGCTTCGTGACATAATTGTAGTTGCTTTTAGTATAGCTTGGAAAATTTTAGGTTGAAGGTGCTTCAAGCCATGCTTGTAGGTGTTTCCAATATAACTTATATGTGTTTCGATCAAACCTTGGAAAAATTATAGTTTGAAGGTGTTTCAAGTATAAGTTGAATGTGCTTCTGGTATAAGTTGTAGGTGCTTCAATACATGCTTGTTGGTGTTTGAAATATTATTTGTATGTTTTTTAATAATAACTTTAAAATTATATATCGTGTTATTGTGCTTCAACTTACTTTTTAAAGTTGTTGGTGCTTCAATTCGTACTTGTAGTACTTCAAGAAGAAATTGAAAAACATATAGCTTGAAGGTGTTTTAAATATAAGTTAAAGTGTTTCAACTTTCAAGTGTATCTCGTAAGTGCTACGGAAATAAATCGGAATAATGTAACTATAAGGTGCTTAAATAACAACTAGTGGGTGCTTCAATTACAACTTATAGGTGCTTCAACTGCAACTTATAAGTGTTTCAAATATAGCATGTATGTGGTTCCTTCACAACTTAGAGGTGCTATGACAATGCTTGGAATACGTGTTATTCTAA
Source organism: Rubia peregrina (assembly GCA_032355705.1). NCBI lineage: Eukaryota > Viridiplantae > Streptophyta > Magnoliopsida > Gentianales > Rubiaceae > Rubia > Rubia peregrina. The sequence continues at coordinate 3,442 of JAULKK010306485.1, forward strand.
CGTGCTTTAACTACAACTTAAAAGTGCTTCAGGTGTAGCCTGTAAGTGCTTTCTTTATAACTAAGAAGTACTTTGAAAACTTGAAATAAATGCAACTATATAGTGTTTCAACTACAACTCGTGGGTGCTTCAACTTGACTTAGGCACTTCAAATGTAAATAAGTTTGATTGAAAGAGCCTTAAAAACAATACACAATTGTTAATGAGTTTGGGATGATGTCGATTCAGAAGTCTCTGTCAACCTCTTCAACTTTACTAAACACATTCAATCTATGCTCTTCAAGATTATCCGTTTCTCCTCAGTCTAATGTAGAAATGTTGTTATCTCTCAAATCCTTGAAGCCACAGATATACTTCAGAGTACTTTACAATACAAAGATCTGGTAACTCAAATCAGTGTAACCATAACAAACATGAACACATGTTTAGTCGGGCTTATGTCGTCATCGTCATCTTCCCCCAAGCTGGTGATGGACCTGTCGCCTTCAATCTCTAATGAAACCATGCTTTTTAGCATTTATACGGGGATGGAATCCAGCACAATAACACAGAAATAAGTTCTCACTATCGATCCCCATACTGAAAGGTGTGTGTAGAGAACCCATCGCTTAACATCCATTGCCAAATGAATATTTATGGGATAGCAACTGCAATAGTCCACAAACTATGGATACTCTATATGTCAATAATGCTATACTTGTAAGTGAATAAAGGAACATAGAAGAGGACAAGGCTCTGCTACAGTGTGCAAATCATTGTGATCCACAAGAGGCGCATATTGTAACTTTTATGGTGATATCCATAGCATAGAGTGTTGGGTAGTGGAGAAGGGTTTCACAGCCCAGATCTCTATCAAGGATACCAACAACTTTGTTTGGCAAAGAGGTATAGAGAACAAAATAGAAAACACTGCTCCATTCTATCACGGCTGTAGTAGTAGAAAATGCATCACACAACACATACCAGGTAATAGTAGAAAAGGGAAGGTAAGTACATTATAACCTGCTTACAAGAATATGAATAGAAATGAAACCACAAATATGAGCAACATTCAGCACATATCTCTGGGTTTTCAACTTTTTTTTCCACAAACTAATGAAAATAGAATAGATTGTCATAATGTATATGCATCAGTAACAAACTTTTAAAACACTAGACTTCACATTCTAAAGATAACTAAAAGTGTTCACATCAGATTCCCCCCCCCCCCAAGTATGCATATTATACATGCACAAAAATTATATATTTGGACAGTAGAAATAAAAAAATGAGAGTCACATTCAAAGACAGGAGGTCCAACTAGATATATTTTAAAGAAAAAAAGAGCGGGCAAGTGTACCAACCAGAAAAACATTAATACAAAAACAGCATTTCAGTAAAAATTGTATGCACAAAAAGTAACCGTTTCAAAAAACAGAACTGTCCCATGGAATAATATGATACCATCACAGCTTGACGGCCTTCTAGAGTACAAATTCCAACACCAACATCCGCCATTTGAATCATAGATACATCATTCACCCATGTTCAAATGAGAATCTTCTTACTTACAATAATGTTAAAAAAGACTTGACAACTCTCTTTTTTAATGAATTTTCCTTCTATTTTCCCATGTCTTAGTAAGTACAAAAGTGTATAGAGAGCATAAATGTGAACAGAAGTGTGCAGGGAGTAAGTCTTCACCCCATTATGAGACAGGTCGGCTTAGTAACTTACGATCGCCAATCGCAAGAGTTAAATAATCAGTTCGACTCTTGATCAAGTCAACTATTCCAGCCTTCTGTAGAGGGGTAACACGACAGCAGATCACAACCTTACATGAAGTTGCAATCTCAAAAATTGTTCAAAATGCAATAAGACCATTAGAAAGATAGCTTTATTATCACACTGTGATAATTTTAAGACTAACAATAGAACTCATGCCCACAAGAATGATGCTTGTAATAAGTGAATTAATGAAACAAGAAATTGAACTTTAAAATGAAGCAGTAATTAGAATCCATACCTTAGATTCAATATCCTTCTCCAATATATATACTAGACTACTACCATCAATTATGAGTGCCAAATGTGCACCTGCAGTTGGAAAACTTCATATCAACAATAGGATACCCAGTATACTCTTTTTCAGCAGTTCTATTCCATCTCAAGTTATGGTTGCTATACTTCAGGCCATACTTTATTATTGCTTAGGTTGAAGCACCTATAGGCTTGAGTTGAAGCACCTACCCTTAACGCTCAAAGCACCTACACACATAAGTTCAAGCACCTATAGTTAAAAGTTGAAGCACCTACATGCTTAGGTTGAAGCACCTACACTTTACGCTCAAAACACCAACAAAAATAAGTTCAAGCACTTACATACTTAGGTTGAAGCACCTACAAGTTAAGCTGAAGCACCTACCTTTTACACTCAAAGCACCTACACATAAGTTAAAGCACCTACACATATAAGTTGAAGCACTTAGCCTTTACGCTCAAAATACCTATGCACATAAGTTCAAGCACCTACAGTTAAAATTTTCATCCCATATTCACATTATTACAATCACAAGAACATCAAGTGCCAGAACACAAGTCAACCCAATCTAACACTTCGTTTCCATACACTTAGTTAGTCGCTCAGATCACCAATCCAAGTTATTTGAGTAGTATTAATCAATACTCATCCAACCCGTGTTTTAGTATCTATTAACCTACGGAGCTCCAAGGCCATTTCAACATGCTTAGACAGAGGATCATTTCTCAGTACTAGACTACTAGCACCATAGCTTAGAAATAATTCATCAATTTCTTCATTATATTCTTCAATTTCTCTAACAGATAACACAAAGAGTTTCAAACTTAACCACCAAAATCAGCCCACACATAATGCCATTTGATCATTTCTAAAGCAAATCCAATGTTGAATAAAAAATTTGTGACTAACATTGCCTAAAATAATAAAAGAAAAGCAACATATCACTTTCATAAACACACACCAGTCTATGAATAAGAATGCCTTTGAGAGAATAAATCAAAAGAAAGCTAGAAGAAGTACTGACGGAGAGAACCCTGTAGTCGAACACGAGCCAGTCGATCACTGAGATGTGCTCGGCGTCAATGGGGGAGAGATCGGGAATGATTTTGTGGCTGTGAGAATAGGGATTGGCCCCGTTGGACCAGTGGAGGAGGAGGACGATTGATCGGATGGTGAGGTCTGAGAAGTGGAAAGATATGAGGTGGTGCAGGAGGCTGAAGACGGAGGTGGATATAGCAAAGGTTTAGTTACTGGAGATGGACAGATGCGGAAGACTAGAGCGACCCGAATTTGTTATGACCCACAATTGATCTGAATTAGATCCGCGAATTTTCTTTATTTTCAATAAATCTGTGCCATCAAATATAAGGAATCAATGGCTAGGATTTGTTCTCACATAGTATGGTGTTCTCACATAAAATGGTGTTCTCACCTGAACCCACCCCTATATATATATATGGATCTATTGGCTGAACTAGAAGTGAATGAAATGATAATCATTGAAAGGTGTACTGATTTAAAAAAATATATTCCTGAGTTGGCAATGAATTTTGAGTGTTGGGTCTTAAAAGTTAATTGGGATCAGTTTGGTCGAAGAAATCTCTGTCGAATCTGGATGCACCATATTAGTTGGGTAGACTGGTTTCGTCTTGTGTGCATATGTGATAATGGGGATAAGCCTAGAAACAAAGAGCTGTTCTCGATAACAATTGTAAGGTTGTGAGTAATGGTACAATATTTGCTTGCGGTACTAACAGGTTGTTTCTTGAGAAGAAAGGATCGATAGCCTTTAAAGTTATAAGGGAAGTTTTTGCAACTTCAAAAGTTAACAATGAGAGGAATGCATCTGAATCTTATCAGTTTTATAATATGAATTTCAGTGGAATTAATCTTGATTCTACTCGAATTATGAGCGGTTGGACGATACAGATTAACTCATTGACTCTTGATTTGATTGTAGATCGGAGATTGCATCACCAACTTGGTGACAGAGTTCACTTCTGTGTGCATTGGGACTTCCCTATTGCTGCTTATGGACGACTAAGTCTTTGTGAGCATGTCTTTGGTGTGGATTGCGCTAGGAGTGATTCTTTATGCTTCATTTGTGAAAAACACATCCTAAACATTCAGACAATAAAGATGATGGATGGAATATACATATGTGCTACTCCACACCGCGTAAAGTCTTTTCTCAAGAAGTCTGATTTTGAGACACATATCCTTGGCACACATGCTGGTCTCGTACATCCAGCTGCCAAAAAAGAAGTGATTGTTTCTGAGGGTAATATCAAGTGAGTGAGTTCACTTTCTGAAGAGTCGCATAAATCTATGGAGTTGGAAGCCAATTTTTTTGAAAAACAGAACTAAGCAAACTCCATTCTCATGGAATATTCGAGCAACTACTTTCACAGGAGAAACAAGAAACTTCATTATTTGGTTTCAAGACTTGAGGACATGTCTACATAGTGCTTAAAATAGGTTATTTCACCAGGTGGATTTGGTGGAAATGAAAGCATGAGTTTTCTCTTTGCAAGGGTGAAGATAGTGGCAGGGATTGAAGAAGAACCAAGACCAAAATCTATTGCAGCAAGTAGGGGGTAAAAGTTTCCGAATTAGTGCAAGAATGCCAGTATAGTGTGGAAAAGCTCCTGGAAATTCTTAGAGAAATTGATACCGAAATTGAAGATACTGCTCAAGACAAAACCATTCTGTTTAATGAAGTTGAGGCCATTGAACCCAAAACTAGCCATGTGGATGTGATATCTGAGGAATCTGAAGTTGCTGATTCCATTCCTATTAGCGATATAAGTGGAGAAGTCATGCTATCTAAAGATGTTCCCTGTGGATATGACGCTCATGAAGCTGATATACTGGATGTTGAAAGTTCAAATTCCCAATTTGCACCATCTGATACTGAAGTAGAGGCCGCAAAATCTTCTGACAGGGATTATGAAGATATGACTTGATCAATGATGTCGAAGAGGAAGGAGGTCTACTGACTTTTCTAAAGCCCTTAGCAGTTGCTCCAAACTGTCTTGGAAAATGTGGAGAATGGAAACAATTTTCATGCAAAGAGGATGATGAATACGAGCTGCAGTATGCTGTTCATTTTGTCTATAGAATATTAAATGATGCCATGCTCAGTACCAAAAAATTATTGGCTCACGTGCCAATATACGAAGATCAAGTCGCTACCATTTATACTGCAGGTGATAAAAGCCATGCAACCATAATGGAAGAATTAATATTGCAAGTCCAGTATGCTGGAAAATGTTGAAATTCAAATGACAAAATGTCCCCCACTTTGCCATTACAAGCGTTGTCCGAGTATCAGAAGCCATAGTTCTTTGCTCAAGCTTTGAGGACAAGCTTGATTTTGAGAGGGAGGGTTTGTCATGATTTTAAAGATTGAGGAGGGTAATTCCGTCATTCTGCATCAAAGGAAAGGAAGAGCGGTACAACTCAGAATCAGCTCAAAGACACCTCCAGTGATCGGTTGATCATATCAGAAAAGTTAGTTGTAACTCCGGTTTAGCGGTTAGAACTTTTGTCTTTAAATACAACCTCTTAATGCATTAGAGTCATCTGTTAGAATGTGGAATTTACAGATCAACGTTTCTGTATCTCTTCCCCAATTTCTCTTTCTCTTCTCATCTTAAACTCTGAATTTCTTCAATAAAATTACAGTTTTGTATTCTTTAATCCCTTGGTTCATGACAAAAACCCTAGCAGTCACAATTTGCATGGCCCGTGGCGAATGACACGGTCCGTTCACGTTTGTGTAAAACTGCTCGTGCGATGTGGCACGGTCTGTGCAGCCTCGTACACTGTGGGCTGCACAGACAGACACAGGCTATGCAGCCTTGTGTAAGGCGGGGTACACAAGCCTGCACTAGCAGTGGGTTCTTGCCTGCTCTGGAACTTTTGATTCGTGTACCCCGTATTGTTTGTGGCGGCCCGTCGGCTGGAAGATCGTTTTGCTCAGAAAATTGATGTGTCTCGTGCTATGTTTCACACCCGTGGGCTGGTCTTCACTTTTGAGGCTTGGAACGACATGTGCCGTATAAAACAGAGCGGCCAGTGCCTATACTTTGCTGTTTGAAGGTGAAATTGGGACCCTCGTGCAACGGCCCACAGAGACGTGCAAAGGCTTTTGCATAGCCCTGTAAATTTGCACGAGTCGTGCAAGCCACTCTGCACACTCTGCACGGATGGTTGTTGCCTTGTGCATGGGCCATGTCGGCTGGTCGGCCGACTGATATGTTTGCTCTTCTATGGATGAACCACTGATTTGATTTGAGAGTTGTTGCAGTCTATTTTATAGTGCTCGAGAAGACAAATCCAATGGTTTTAGCCACAAAGGCATTTTCTTCTCAGATCATTCCTAGAACTCTCGGACTACAATTCCTCTGCTACGTTCTTGGCCTTCTTGAACTTCGAATACACCTTTCTCGGGCACAATTCCATCTACCACCACGCTTTGGAGTCTGTGGCCTTCAATTTTGTACCATCCTTGCGAATGGCCTTTGATTTATTCTACCATCCTTCTAGAAACACCGAGGTCGTCCACAGAGTTGTTAGGAATCTAAGATCCAACTACACATAGCCGCAATTGGGTCGTCAATATGATCGTGTGTCAGGAATAATCAGTGTTGGTAAAACAGGTTTTTTTGGGGGGGAGATGGGGGTTCACTAACTACCAATAGCATGCAATTAACACCAGATTAAACTATATAAACCAACACTTGAGAAGTGTTTCGTCGCATGATTAATGTTGTTTCGATCCTCGATTCCATAAAATACAAGAACTACAAAACTATTAGAGTATTTGTGACACGTGGTGTGGTCCATGGTCAACACTTTCTCATACGTGTCATGTAGGGTGCACATGTAATCTTCCATCGCCACCGCTTCCATAATTAGGGGAGTGTAACAACAGCCCTGCCTGCTATACAGATCTGAATCTTCACCGTGATAATACATCTCGGGCACTACACCATGAATGCTTCTCCCTGGGCCTGAAAAGTTAAAGAGGCTGAAGCACTTTATTGATGACTTTAGGGTTTTAAAGTTAACCCTAGTTTTCTACTCTAACTATCTCTACCTGTAACCCTTTGGACCAACTCGTTGGCTTACTAGTACATGGTCGACCGTAACATTGACTCGCCAACCCACGTACACACACCCACACGGTTCCAGACTATCGTTACCCCAAGCACATCTAAGTTTCCTTCCCCGAGGGGTATCAATAATTTCACCAACATGAAAGTATACTACGATGTGTGCCAATCTTAGTGTAACAATCTTGCAATTGATTAGAATATAAAGAACAAACCAACATAATAATCACAAACACATAGAAATAGGTAGAGCTAGAAATATCACAATACAAATATTCATTCATGAATACAAAAATAATCCCCAAGTAAATAAACTACTCCCTTAGAATTGAACCCAAGTATTTCGTTGGATTCAACATTTTTGGTCAAAAGAAAAATAAAGAGAGGGAAAGCAAAGAACCTACTAAGAAAGAAGAGAACTATCCCTCTCTAGCCTACTCTTGAAGGATAAAAATTAGCATAAACTTCAACCCTGGTAGACATAGGATTAGCAGGGAATTGGGCCTGAAAAGGCCCAAAATTGGCCTATAAATCCTAGCAGCCGCATTTTGCGTAGCCGGTGGAAAACGGCATGGTTAGTGCAAGGTCGTGCTGGTGTGGGGCATGTGGAATTGCATGGCCCATGTAGCCTCGTACTGGCATGAGGTGCATGGCACGACTCAGGCAATGCAGGGTCATGCTGGTGCGGGCTGCACGAACTATCACTGGCTGTGGCCTGGTGTCGTGTCTTGAACTTCTGTTTTGCATGCCCCATTGGCTGGAAGGACTTTTTTCTTAGTTGAACAGCACAACCCATGCCATTTTTCATACCCAGTGGGTTGGTCAATACTTTTGGAACTTGGTACAACGCATACCGTGTAAAACGGAGCAGTCCACACCTATCCTTAGCTATTTTGGAGTTATTTTCGGAGACTGGTAGTGCGCCTGCTGGGACGTGCACAACCCATGTTAGGGGCTGTTGCCAGCCTGTGTTGATTTGCACGGGCCATGCTGGGACTTTTCATGGGCCATGCAACCTTGGATGGGCTCATGCAATTGTCTCGTGCCGATCGATTAATCGATCGGTTGGTTCGGCCAGTTGGCATTGTCTTCCATTCTTGACCTTCTTGAAATTTACATTTGCCTTTTTCAAGCTCAATTCTATCTACTAGCACGCTTTGGAGTCTGTGACTTTCAATCTACTACCATCCTTGCGAATGACTTTTGATATCTTCTACCATTATTGCGAATGACCTTCAAATATCTTTTACCACCCTCGCAGATGACCTTCTATAAAATGATGAAAAAGTACTGACGAGCAACTTACTTGTATGGTCACAAAGGAGAAATCTAGGTGCTCGTGAATACAAAGTGTCCATTAGAGAAGAAAATCAATAATGGTCATCTAAACCCTTTGCCATGTAAATCTAACTAAAACTAGCAATCAACCAAACAAAACATGATAATAAATGTTCCGAATGCATTGGTTAATGCATACATAAAGGTACACATTAATTCACTGATATGAATCTCCTTACGAAGACTCTGATTTTGCGGAAATTGGATCTTTCACTAAAGAGGAATTTCGCCCAAACCTCTTCAATGGCACGAGAAGCAGCGTCTAGCCCGCAGGGTACACTCAACTCGACTTCTAAG
>JAULKK010306496.1:0-22377 GCA_032355705.1 Rubia peregrina
TTCTCTGACTTTGCACTGTACATAATTACCACCCCTCTTTCTCTCTCTGAAAATTGAGCTGGGACAGAGGGAGTATTATGGTTGACGAGGTCTTCACATACCTTGTAATTCTCTTTGATGGTCTTGCGCATGGCGTCGATTTCTTCCTCCGAACGTCAATTTTGTTCTAAATCTCACCAACTTAAGCTTCAAATTTTTCCCTCTTTTTGGTAGTATTCTATGTATCTCCTTTGTAATAAAACGTGATAAAGCCTAGCATCGACAAGGCAATGGTGTAAGGATTCAAATTCTAGCATTATCTCATGAAGAACTTCTTAAAGTCGTTTCTCGAGGAGGCTGTACTACTCTACAATATTGATTCCAAAGTTGTCCTATCTTTCTTTCTATTCTTACATAGCTCCTTTAGGAGCCCTCGCATTGTAGGATGGCTAGGGGGGGGGGTCTGGAGGGGGCTCCAGTCCTCGCTGAGCAAAAAATTACGGGTAATTTTTTTAAAAAAAAAATTTAGCCCCCTTCAATATAAAGAAAAATTAGAGATTTTTTTTCCTTTTTATGTCAGCCCCGCCACTAATCTTTTCTGGCTCCGCCACTAAGGATGGCTATTGTTGTGCCTAGACTCAAATTCTTCATTGACCCTTATAAGCTCACTGCTAGCCTTAGCTAGCTTGAGGTTGACCCTAGTAAAATGTTGATGGGACTTCTCTAATTCCTCCCTCAGAATCATACACGATGAAGACAAAAAAAAAATTATTATGAGGGAAAAACAAAATTTCATTCTTCCATTAAAATGTTTGAGGTACAAAGCATGAAGGGAGGGGAGATTCATACATCATTATCTATACTATGATTGGCCTCTTGCTTGAAAAAAATTAGCATCTTGATCGAGATGCACCTTCCTTCCCTCTCAAGTCTCGATAGCGACAGTGCCCTCACCATTTTCTTGAGTTGCCTCAGCGTTAGTCTTCGCAGCTAGAGCATATACTATATTATGATCAACTTCTCGAACTCCTCAACAGTGTAAATCTTCCTTAAATCCTTGATGAAGTGAAGAAGGGTAAACTTTAAGCCACCAACACTGGTAGCTTCTTGCCACTTCTCTATCAGTTGGGCATCGACGGAGGTATTAACATGCTTGGCCAATAGATGAGCCAGGTCAGGAGGCAGGAAAGGAACAACGTCCTTAGTCATTTCATTACAGCTGAACTTCTTCGAGATTCAGAGCAACTCCACAAATAGACGCTGAAACTCATGAGTTTTCACTATCTTATCGGTAAAGGACTCGATGAGAGAGTAATGGGCCTCGTGATTTCATATTAAGTCCAGGCCTTGCTTCTGGAGTTCAAGCTCTTTTTTCTCTTCTTCAAGAGCTGGCTTCTTCTTAAGCTTCTCGACCTCTTTCTTTAGGTCAGAGAGGCTCCCATCCTTCTTCTCAATCTCTGACCGAAGATTAACTTAACCTTTTGGTTTTGCACCTATTGCGCAGCACCTCGGTCACAGCAACGAGGGGGCCTTGAGAAGAGAGTAAAAAGAGTTCAAGGGCGACTCAATGGTCATAGAAACCTGGGAACTAATCAAGTAAAAAAAACTTTGCTAGCAAGCTAAAGCTAATTTACCGAGAGGATGGTGGTCAGGTCTCCCTAGAAGTCCTAGGATTGAGTCAAGGGAGCACTGTCACTGCTCGAGAACAACACCGTGAATGGTGGAGTAGGGATGGTAAATGAAGTATCATCTATCCTCCCCTTCGAAGAGGCAGAGGATAGATGGTCTTGACCATCTGGATACCTCTTCGAGGCTTGAGCAGTTGCCTTAAGAGCCCCTGGAAAGATCTGTTCCTATATCGGCTCTATCGCTCCTGTCAAGGGTGTATTTGTGGGTTAGGGATTGCTTCATGCTCCTTAACCTTTTTGAGAAAATCCACTGGAAAAAAACAAAGCCAAGAAAGGAAAAATGGGTAAGAAAATATGAGGAAAGACAAATTAAATCCTAGTCTAAGACACCTTCGAAAGCATCTAAAGGGTTAGCTTCTTGAAGTCGAATCCCTTGAGACGGGTCCCAGAGCTTTTGAAGCTTAGTATTTGGGGGTTTACACCTCTAACCCTCCTTTTCTCTTTCCACTTTCCCTATGCCCGACCTTCGAGCTGGTACCCTTTAAAGTTGTGAGCCTTAAGGCTTGATGCACCAAAAGACCATATACAAATTTATCTTAGAATTTTTGGCAGTCAGTAAAATCCTCCGCTAGGGCTAGTTCAGGGACAAATCTTTGCATCTATTGGAAAGTTCAGAAGACGGTCCACATCATCTCTAAGATCCTCGAGAGTTGAATATCCCTTTGATTACTCGACCTTGACGCCCGAGTTCCACTGAGGGACTCGGAAAATGCCACTACAGTTGAAGGTAAACCTTTTCTCTCGCCACCCTGAGGTGTTGAAAGTAGGGATGATGGCCTTCCTTTTCACATCCTGGCTAAAAGGTGTAGACGATATCCTTATAATCTCTGCTAGTCGACACAGAGTACAACGAGCAAAGAAACCTGTATCTGGGCTTGATATCTAGCTTCGAGCATTTTGTCATTAAGTTCGTGAAGATCACCACCACATTAGGATGTAATTAGGCTGGACTAGCATCGAAATTCTTGGGAAACTTTGAGAGTAGGGATGAAGGGAAAACAAAGTCTTGCCTTGTCAATCGATGATGGATAATAGACCACCTCACTGGCAGAGTCGTGGGAGATTCGTCCTCTTCGAGAAGCTTCAACTTAGCATCTTCGGGAATGCGTTGTTGAGAGGGAATGGTAGTCATGAAATCTGACACCACATTTGGAATGACATGGGGCTTCTTGTCGTCTGACTCAACTTGGGGGCTGATCTTCTTCGATGGTAAGGCCCTCATTTCCTCATAATTTTGCTTTCAAGCAACGAATTCCCTTCTCGTTTGAATTTCAGGTGGAAGCTCTCCTTAGAGTTCTTGGGGTCTCCTCTTGAGGGAGCTCTCGAAGCTCCGGGGTTTCCCATGGCCTAAGTTTCAACAAATCTTTAACCTTCCCTCTACCAACTTTGGAAGGAGCTCCCATGTCAGACATTCCCCTCGCGCAAACCTGTTGGATCTTGAGTCTTTTCATCACCCCTAAGCAGATCCTTATTACGCTCATAAGTAACCCTCTCTGACAATGGAGCCTCATCCTCTTGACGAAGATGCTCATAATTAGGACCCCCCTCATTAGGAATCTCAGGTGAGGTAGGGGGAAGTTCGTCTCTCCACCAAGGGCTACGGGATGAAGATGCCATTAAAGAAAAATGTTTAGGAGAGGGGAAAATTTACTTGATTTAAGGTGGAAATCATGGTTTTTAGAGAAGTCGCAGTGAAAAATTGACTTGAGCTGTGTAAAATTTGCTTCAAATACCTGCAAATAGAAATGGAGAAGATGAAAAATGGTGGGGAGAATAGTCATGGGGGCTAAAGAGGCATGAAAAAGGTAATGATTACCTAGGAATATGGAAAACTTGGAGAACATGAGAAAGTGGGGGGATCTTCTCTTTCTCATTATTGGTGCTCATCACGCGCCTGACGGCTTCATGCCTCTCGCTTATTTTCCTCCACGTGCGTCTTTTCAAATTTGAAATCAAAGGCATCCCTTTGAGAAAACCAAACGCCACATCAAAGATTGAAACCTCTTCACAACTCCCTTGATCGAGCCTCCTCGGAAGCCTCTAATTGATGTCTTGGATCATCTAAGGAACCTCTCGATCCTCAAACGAACTTTTGGTTTACTAGGGGCTATTGATGATACTTGTTCTCGAGTGGCCCATTGATGTGGCCTATAGCCCAAAACGTTGTCCATAGCACTATTTACTATTATTGGGCCTATTTAGCCTAATATGATTAAGGAATATTCTTATCCAACCCCGCCATTAATACATGTACACAAGGAAGTAGAGTTTTAGCCCTAGGTAATGACCTCTAGGGTTAACATCATATAAATATCAAAGTATGTGATTTATTATTATTCATTCAGAGTTGGATTATTTATACTAGCGGTTGACTTTGTCATCAGAGATTTTTTCCCCTCTGATGAGGATTCTTTCTTGCAAATCACGACTGATGAGTTGGTGGCGCAACCCAATCGAGTTCCAAACGCATCAAGTTTTAAATATAATCTCTAGATCCCGAGTCTAATGGCATTAGTTATTCCATTAGACCTCGAAACATTTTGGACATTTCTCTTGTTTTCCTTCTTCACTCCATTCTAACTCCCATCTCTTTCCTTCTTCCATCCCCCGTTATTGTCCTCGCCACCCAGTACAACTCCACTTTCGCACCTCCACCACCCAAAAATTGAAGCACCAATTCACACCACCTCAACACCCAACAAACCATCGAAATTTGGAGCCCACAGTGGCCTTCTATCCAAACCAAAATCCTGGCGGTCATCTTATCATTGTGTCAATTACGTCAGTGCCTTGTTGCTGCTACAAATTCTAACAATTGCGATCACGGTCGTCACCAAATAAGGTGTCGCTGGTGCCAATAAAAGGCATTGGTGGTGCCAAAAAAAAGAAATGTGGTTAAACTGGAGGAACTGTTTAAAAAAATAAATTGAAATGATTAAATTGCCTCTACAAAATTAAATTCTAAGTAGGTTATTATGATGGAATCTTTGTAGATGCCTTAAAAATACATTTTAAGAAAGATATGGTAAAAAAAATTCACTTTCAATACCAAAGTTAAAAAAGGAGTATTTAAACTTTGTTGGGTTCCAAAAGAAATCTAGTCTAATTAAATAAAAATAAACTTCATCAAATTAAAATTAAATGATTTGAATCGAAAAAATATGTAAACTAACTCGGATGAATATTTTTTTCAATTTTTATGTGTTTTTGTGTTCTTAATATTTATTTAAGATTCACTATTTATTAAGAAGTTAAAGTTGTTCTTTTTTGGTTATAAAATCAGTATAATCATTTAATTAATGTATTTAAATCATCTATAATATAAAAATAAGTAATATATTTGATCGAATAATTAAATGGTGCATAAATCAATCAATGTCCGCCGTGGGACTAGGGAGATAAGTATAGGGTCAAAGAATGAGATGGTTAATTAGAGGTTGGAAGTTGCAAGTTATTGAAATATTGGTCTTTGGTGAAAACCTCCATTATTACTATCTAGTTGTCCCGTCATTTTCATGCTTTATGGGGATAAAGAAATGACATAAGTATGTCGACATTCATGTTTTTGTTTTGCTAACTCTAAATTTTAGGATAAATCCAAAATTAAGAGAAGTGGTCCTAAATCGAGGTGTCTCAAGTTAGTAGAGTTGGCTCGGTGAGTTTGGATCGAACTTGTTGAACCACATCACAGTAGACGGCCAATTATCATTTACCTACTCATTTAAATGTCACTCAGGTCGTTGTTTAGAATTTTACGAGTACTGCCTCAGTGTAAAAGGGAGCATCCCATATCTGTTCTAGGTGCTTTCAAATGTAGGCACTTTTGCCCATCTCAAGTAAGCCTTCGGGCATCGCTCTCATGTAAGCATTCGGACATTGCTCTCATGTAAGCCTCCGGGCATCACTCTCATGTAAGCCATTTTCGGCAACAATTTATTTTCAATGGAAAAGTGTCGGGAACCCTATAAACTCGATTAATTAAAAAAAATTGAGGTGGCAGTGAACTACGAATATTGTGTGAAATAGACATTGTCATTCTATTTCACTACTTATCAATAAATTAGATATTTTTGCTACAAGAAACATGACATTTTACCTTGGTTCTACAAGACCTTTTACCTCGATTTTTAGTCCTGGAAGAACCGAGCTAAATACAGCAGGAGTAAAAAAATTACCTTGGTTTGGAACCGAGGTAAGAAGTACCTTTTACCTCGATTTTTAACCGACGTCGCTAGGTTTGCTGACCGATTACAGTCGGAGATCATAGCAGCGAAATCATTAAATATGATGTCGGCATCCACATGCATGTGACGTCGGTCTCAACAAGAAAGCAGCTGATGGGAGAGCAAATACTGCGACATTGTCATAGTTGACGTCGGTCTGGTATCGAGAGATGTCACAGACCATTAAATGCGACATTGTGCGATGTGGGGGACCCACATCGATCGCATGTTGAGGTGGAACATGGATGCGTACGATGTCATTTTGCATGACCGACGTCGGTTAAAACAAACGACACCGGTTATTGCAACGCACTTATGTATCGATTTGGCACCGGTTTATGCAACATCGTGGATGAATCGGTTAAACATGGTTTCTCTTATAATAATAATAATATTTAATATTTGATAACACAACTTATCGATTGTCGATAGCAATTACATGTTATTTAAAATGCGATAAATCGTGAAATGGTTAAACGTCATACAACAATCAAAAAAATTCATTTAATGTGGGAAGGAATTATGTGTTCAAACCAACAAAACTATATATCATATAATACAAATACATGTTACAACATATTGAAATACATAAGGCTAACATGAAATTGAAAAATGCATGGTATTGAACCACCACTTTCCACGTTGTACGACATTATAACTTTCAAGGCGACTAGTGAAATGACAAGTCTGTCCAACTACATGTTTGAAGTCCATTGATGATTCTCTTTGGCCATGTTATAAACAATACACTGAAAATAAAATATGTGTTAGAATTGGGCAGTCCCTAAATGAAGTTCACATAATATAATAAAATGTAGACGACATTAATCTCAATTTGAAAAACGTATCTAATCTGTTTTGAAGCGATGTCGCATGAATGGGAAACGGATGTCGTGAAGACCAATTCATGAGCGACGTCGGACATTCATAGACATGTCAACAATTCATCGTTCCATGTGTCGGTCCTTGTTCGGTAACATTTTGCATCGCCCGATCCAATGTGACCGAAGTCGGACATTCAAACTATAATATACAAATCTTAGCATTATTTCTCACTCTTTAATAAATATGGCATTATCTTGGAAACAAGAACAACATACAGTATATAACATGTAAAACAATCATCATACCTCATGAAATTTCAGAATCTTTGATCAATGAAGAAAAAAACATGCAGTATGATTATCACCAAATTTCTAAATGAACATGGAATGGATGTAAAACTACCTCAATTGATTTGAACCCTTAGATGCTCCATCCTTGGATCTTGTCGATGTTTGAGAGATGCAATTTGATTGAGCTCTTTAATCATTGTAAGGTTTGAATGGAATGGATGGTGTGTTAGCTTAGGTTGTAGGATTTGTGTTATTGATGAGAAATGAGTGTTAATGCTGAGCTTTATTGACATGAAATAGGGTGGGGGAAATTTTGGTTTAAATTTTTGGCTGAAATTTTCATCTCCCCTGAAATTTTCACATTAACCAACGTCATCCATTTTTCGGTTTTAGTTTCATTCTATGTGAGGCAACTGCGACGTCACATGAAAGGTCCATAGTCTAATTTCTAAAGAATGTCGTAAAATACTCGGTTTTACGTCGAACCGTCTATGCCCAAAGCGGAATGACATTGTCGTCAAAATTTAGATAAAAAATGATATCTCCAATTTTACATTTTGACCTCTCCCACTTTATTGGAGGGGCCTTATTGTAGAAATCCAAAAGTACACAGGTTGTGCCAAACTCGATTCCGGTCTTCCAGAAAATAAACTTTGTCAGCCCTAGTCAAACTTATAATAACCGAGAGTAATAAAGAAACTGGTCTAATTCCACATTGATTTCCCCAAGTTATTCCCGAATGACCCTTACATACTTACAAGAAACTGTCAACCATCGACTTCTCCCACTTTCTTGGAGGGACTTATGTGCCAAAATGAAAAAATTCACCGGTTGTCCCAAACTCGATTACGATCGTCCTAAAAAGAAACTTTGTCACCAACAACTTATTCTAACGGATGAATGACCCTTGTACACTTAGGAGTAATCATCTACTATTTACTCTACACCATGTACCAGCGCTTGATAAAATTTGATGGAGGAATTTTTATTACTAATTTATTTCATAAAAAACATAGAGTATAAATTTTCATTTGATTCTATGCGGTGGAAATTATCGTTTTCAAAACGCTGATAGTAAGAGTATTAATGGATGCCAACATAAATGACAAACGATTACCATGGTTTGCGCTTTTCTTAGATTGTATGCATAATCTCCACATCAAACATTTTCCATAACGTTAGAGCGCACAATTATGAACCGTTGCGAACTTGCGAAGAAGTTTGGGTGATACAATGTCTGAGAATATTTTGGTCCCGTTGCATTAACTAGTGTATGACTAAATCAGAATATCGTGCTCTTGACTTGGTGTATCTGGTAAGGGTATCTCTTACATTCCATTGACTACTCCTACAGAGACTTCCACAAAATCTTCCAATTAGCCCTTGCATACCTGTAAGTAATGATATATAATTAACTCTAGGCCACGTGTTTGCATTTTATAAAAATTAATGTCCGGATTTTTCTTATGTTTTTAGTTCATAAAAAATAAAGAATATGTAGTTTCGTCCAATTCTGTGTGGTGGAATGTAGCTACCTAATTAATAACGGTCACAGTGAGGGTATCAATAGAATACTAACAAAAATGGGAGAAGAATACTCATGTTCGTTAATGCCTAAGTCGGAACAACTTGTTTGTGACAATGTGATTTATATTATAGGGTATCTCTAATTTTGCATATCGTTCTACCACACCATGTTGGAGTGACCTAATTAAAAAATAGAAAAGTTCACCAGTTGTATTGAAATAGATGTCGATCGAACCAGACGTTGATAATGTTAATGGACATCTATAAATTTCAAATCGTAGTATCTAATATATTGTTAACTGTTATTAAGGTCAATTATGTTTGTTTCGTTCAAACGCATGCCTAGTTGCTAGGCTAGTGAGCTCAATTGTGAGGCCCATTTTAAGTATTGCCGATGTATGTAACAGCTCGGTCCATTCTCGCATTTCATGATTAACATGCGGAATCGCATTTGGTCAGACACAAGCCAGTAGGCTGAAATAGCGAGGCTCACGGTTAGAGTACCCGACATCGCTCAATCAACGGTTTATGAATTGCGATGTTGCATTGGCCGAGGTGGAATTCACAACGCTTC
Source organism: Rubia peregrina (assembly GCA_032355705.1). Taxonomy (NCBI): domain Eukaryota; kingdom Viridiplantae; phylum Streptophyta; class Magnoliopsida; order Gentianales; family Rubiaceae; genus Rubia; species Rubia peregrina. The sequence continues at coordinate 9,107 of JAULKK010306496.1, forward strand.
GTAACGACTTTGAATATGGAGCCCACCGCATACATCACTTCAAACATTCAAGTTTCCCTCAAATTTCAACTGTCCCCCTTCCCATCTTCTCAAAGGTATGGTTTTAACATGTTGTAACATTACTTTTGTTTTTGAATTTATCATTGAAATTGTTATTTATATGGTATGTGAATGTGTTATTTGCATCATGTTTTGGAATTTCTATGGATCAGAGTTGTAGGATTAGGTTCTAGAGTGTTAGAATGTGGGTTTTGTGTCTTCCCCCATTAATGTGGCCCAATTTTTTTGGTTTCGAATCTTTGTTTTTGCCAGTTTTCTGTCATTCTTAGTGTATCCCCTTTCCATGAATGTGACATCGCATGTATATCGACCGAACTTCAGTTTGATCGACACTAATGTGACATATGCTTATTTTCTGTGTTTTTGCTATGTATGTGACGTCGCACTCATATCTATTTAACCAATGGGTATTACTGATTATTATGCAAAGTCGTTCTTAAATATTGAATTCAGAGTTTAATTAGTTAATAGATTAATTGAATTAATTTCTATCGAATCTTTACAATATGAATTTTAGGAATCATGGCTAACAGTGTTGGTTCAAGCCGTTACCCGATTGAGGTGAGCTTTCTTAAATTTATACTTAATTTACCTTTTATTATTTACCTTTTTTCTAATTTAATTTATTATAACTACGTTGACCAATACTGATCTGTAGAGATTCGAATGACTACTGTCGCGGACTACATTCAGCAATACTGTGCCTCATTTTATCCACACACTATGAACTTCGGGGTAGTTCCCATTCTTGTAAGTAATCCCCGTTACACATCAATTTCATTGTCAATAAAATTTCTCTATAAATTACTTTCATATTTTCTGAACGTGGTTTTTTGTTTAAAATTCAGTATGTGCCTAGCCGATTGTGGAGCTCTTGTCGCCCTACAAGTTGAATGTTATTCTCAAATGCAACCGAAGGGAGTACCACATGCACTACTCAGGGAACCGAATGATGAAGACCCTGATGCCGAAGGGTTTTAAACAATTTCTTGAGGCTAAGAAATTCGGGATTGGAGACACGCTCTACTTCTAGCTTGTCAATGGTGTCGGGCCCATCATTTTTATTGTTGAAGTTCTTTCCTACTCCCTCCATCCCAGCAGAATTGGCATATATTTCTTTTTCAAAGTCAAAGTTGCCAAACTTTGACCATAAATATTAATTAATATACATATAATAAATATATCATGTGATATATTGTTGAATTCATCTCAATATATATTTTTCAAATATTGACTTTTTATATGGAATTTGTATATGTAGCTAGGGTTATTGATGGTCAAACATGATCATTGAAAACCGTGGGCACATTAAATGTGCCAAATCTGCCGGGATGGGGGGAGTATTAGATATCATTTGTATTTGGAAAAAATATTTATTTTTTTGTACTGTAATCTTAAAACTTGAAATTATAATCTATCTGTCGAATGTTACTTTAATGTTATTCAATCCTTGATATTTAACCTAACATATGGGTGCATTTTTAATAGTAGTATCATTAACAAAACTGAAAAACTTGTGTGTTATGAATAATTTAATTCAATCAATCTAAAAAATAGCAAATTGTTGTTACGAACAAAAATTATAAATAAACTAGAACTGTTTACCGGCTGCTTGGTGGGCTGAAATTGTTAGACGAACAAAAAGTTGTTACGTTTGTAAGTGGTCGACCCCATGTCGACTGATCCGACTTTGGTGCGACGTTGCATACTTCGAGGTGAACACCACAATCGTTCAAAATGGCATCGTTCCAAAATGGGTATAAATATGGAGACCCTAACAATTAGTTCAAGCACCTATACACAAGTTTCCCGCGAATTCAAACAGTGTCCAGCTTTCTCCCTTCTCTTCTCTCTTGGAAAAAATGTATGGGTTTTCTAATTTCCTAACACCTAAGTTTGGTAATTCTTACTTTGCAATATTTTATTTGTGGTTTGTGAATGTGTATTTTTTTGGTTATCCATTTTTGTCTTAGATTTGTAAGAATGTGAACTTTCCTTGACTTTAAATGTAGGTACAATGTTTGGGTATGACTACAAAGGGTTTTTGTTTAATTTGATATTGATAAAGCTTCATTTTGTCCGGTTTTATGTGTTTCTTCCCGTAGCTTTCTCTGATTTCTGTGACGTCGTTATGCTCTCTGTCTGAACTCGATCCATGCAATAATAGTGCAACCTCGCATATTCTTATTTCCAGTAGTTTATTCTTTAGTTTGTGACATCGCATCTATCTCGGCCTGACCTTCAGTATGACCAAAATGTTACCGATGTTTCATTATGGCATCTAAGTATACAATGGTTATGCATATACAACTTCAGTCATGTGTTCGGCTTTACCGATCATTATGTGAAGTCGCAGGTACAAGTCGATCCTCCCACTACTCTGAGCCGACACGCACCTGCGACAAAATTTCCGACATTGCTCCTTACATTCATTAGGGCAGTTCACACTTAACATTTTCACTTTTGATGCAGGACTAATGACTGGTGAAGCATCATCTAATCCGCATTTTTTCAGGTCTTTCGCCAATCTAAATATATATTTATTAGCTAACACATCTTCACACTTTATAACAACTAATACTTTTTGATTTTCATACAGTTCACCACACAACGGTGCAACCCCGATGTTGTATTCTTTGACCTTGACCATCATACGATGGTGGTTGATAGCCCACGTTTCCACTGCACTCTGAAACAGCAGAACTCTGTGAAAAAACCTACTTTGGTAAAGCTTTTTAAATAAATTTTAAGTTTTGACAATTACACACAGACATATATATATATATGTATGTGTGTGTGTGTGCATATTTCTAATTATTTTTTTTACTTGACTCGGTACATCCCGTGTGAGATTGTACCACTCTTGTCGACTGAGAAGGCCTCCGTAGTGCTGAGGTGTGACGGGACATAGTGGCGTATGAACTACTCAGGGGTGGTAAGATCAAGACCCTTTCCCCAAAGGTTTTTGGCGAGTTCCTTAGGGGGGAAAACTTACGCATCGGGGACACCTTGTTCTTCGAGGTGATAGAAGCTGGGGAGCAATCATTTTCAAGGTCATTATTATCCGAGCTAATTGAGTTTATTGTATTTTCTGTTATGTTGGAACTAAGACAATTCTTATTCGAATTCATTCACTATTTGTATGAATATTTTATTGACTACAACTTTTCTTATTATATAACTATCTTATTTGACCATTATATAATTATATGTGTATATATGCGATTTGATATATTCATGATTTTATAAACCATTTTATAATCCTACGAATAAAAACCATTGAACAAAAGGTGTACTGGACGTGTACAAAAGAAGGGAGTATTTCTAGGATGTTTGTAGAACAGTGATTGCTAGATACTGTAGTGCCTAACTGTCCTTATACATTCCCCTAAAATAATCATGAAAATGGGATATTGGGAGGAGAGAGACGCCAAAATAGGGAAAAGCGCAAAACCACCATTTTCTTTTTTCATTCTTTTCTATCATCGTCAAATTCTTTACTTCAACTTATCTTTTGCATATTTGCGACTTTGGTAGTAAATTGCAACACATGTCGGTGAAAACGATGTTCAATGCGAATTCGGGCCACCTTTTAGAATAACACGACGTCGCACACTACTCGGTAACATTATTTACTCCATTTTTAAACTAGTTACTTTGGTTCATATAATAACCGTGCTACAACTACTCCACTCGTTAATCCACTCAGAATTAATCCAGAATTCACTTTGGTTTTAAAAGAAGAGACCTTACTTTAATCCACTCATTAATTTCCTTGGTCCCAGTTCTGATGTGAAATGGTAAAAAACTACCCTGAGGTAATAATTTTAGTTTCTTGTTTGGTACGATTGTCCTCAGGCGAGGGAAAAAGTAGGTCAACCGTTCGAATTTATTTAAAAAGTGTGGTAAAAAAATATTTGCTTGTTTGAGAATGATTGAAATAATATTTTTTCAATACACACAAGCCTTTTTTAGTTTTGTGTGTGATCGTAATTTTAAAAAATAGTTTCATATGGTAGGGTTAAAAAATGAGATAATTTATATATATATATATGTGTATTTATGTATGTATGTATGTAAATAAAATAAGTACTAATGCATAAAATATCGGAACCACGGATTAAAATTTTAATAACATTCAAAAATATTCCTAATTAAACAAATGTTCCAAATTCGAATAAATTTTGTATTTGCTTCACTCAAGTGATGAATTAGTAAAACTAAAATAATGACCCAATAATGATGACCTTGAACACTATTGGCCCAGAGCCATTTAGGAGCTCGAAATAGAACGTGTCCCCAATCCTCAAATCGCGGGTATCAAGAAACTTGCCAAAACCCTTTGGGGATAGGGTCTCGAGTCTTCGGTTCCCCAAGTAATTCATGTGCCACTCTCTTCCATGGCACCTTAACACAACAGGGGTCTTGGCATTTTGCAGGAGTGGTACGATTTGCATTGGGGTGTACTAAATTATAAACAGAAAAATACAGTTAGTATATATGAAAGTAATGCAAAGAAAATGTTAAATGAAATACAAGTGTAATGGGTAAGACTTACCAATATTAGAACTTGGCCGAAATTCGTTTGGCTCAAGGTACAAGTGAAATGTGGAATAATATAGCTGATTGAGTACTAAGCTTGCTCCTCCTCTGAATTGCTCAAGATCTAAATTGGTCAATGATATTTTGAGTAATTAAATAAGATTATAAGTAACAAAATAAAAGGAATGTAGCAAACTAAAAAAATCTCTCACCTCTATTGGGGAACAACTTGTGGAATCTTCATTGTAAACCATGATTCCAGAAATTCATATCACTCGAATGAAATATTTATATCGATGGAAATTGCTTCGCATACGTTATTGGTTATAGCGACAGGACGTGACTCGATCGAAAGTAGATTTCCCAAAAAGACACAAACGTCCAAAAGTGGCCTACAATTAATCATAAAAGGTGGTCATACGTTGCACATACATGTTAGTCCAAAATAGTGGAATGGCCAGCATGTTTGTGTGACACCGCTCATTAGTCCTTTAGGTCGAACATGATGAGCGACAGACAAACGAGTTTGCATTTAAAAGTTTAAAGCCAACTTAAATGCAAGTTACCGACTTCACTAACCTGTTGATTACACCAATATGCTAACCGATACGGGTGTGACATATCATTCTTGAAAAAAAAACAAAACTATGAATAAGTTACATCGTAAAATGATTACATAAAATGAATATTCATCGATATGTCATTGACCTCGCATTGAACCCTAACAATTAAGTCCAAAATTACGGAAACCCGGAAAAAAATCATACTTGTAAAACACAAATTGATACAAAATTATCCTAAAACATACAGACAATGAGAATTCACACTATAACTAATTCATAGGAACAACAAAATCAAAAACATACCAACCAACTTATTTACACACCATATAGATATAACAATTTGAAGGGAAAAACAAAAATGATGGATTTGAAAGAATTGAAAAACCATACCTTTGAGAAGAGATGGTGGGGAAATGTTGGAATTCGAGGTAAAGTTAAGTTTTTGAACTGATTTATGAGGTGGGCTCCATATATATAATCGTTTTGAACCCATGTTAATTCCATTTCGACAAGTACGATGCAGCACGCCATTCGGCATACATTCGGCTTAGATGACATATGATCGAACTACGAGAGATGCCGACTTACCTAAATGTGGGCCTAACCATTTCAGCCCGCTATCATAACAAATGAATTCGCATTTGACAAAATCGAATATAATTGACTTTCGTAAAAATTAATAGTGTATTAGAAACTACTAATTGAAATTTATGAATGTCCATGAACTTTATTATGACTGAATCGATCGAAACTGATTTTGACACGACGGATGAACTATTCAGATTTTTACACTTAGGTCCATCCAAGATAGTGGGAGAAGTTGAAATACGAAAGTGGAGACACCCTTGTCTAATTCACATTATCACGACCATTTTTGTTGGATTTGAGCATCAACGGGTCAATAGAAGTGCCCAAAATCTTCACAAAAAATATTTGACAATATTTTTTGAAAATTACACTATGGCCCAAACTTCCTTGAATGTTCCCTACGCATCAGAACTCTGCACCCGAACATAAGGACAAATGTTTGATATAAAGAATATGCGTACTGTCTAAGAGGGGAGTGAATTAGGGTAATCATCCTTCATTTGTTACTAGTATATCTATTAATACCCTTTCAATGAGCGTTATGAGAACGATAACAGAAAATTACATATTCTTGGTTTCTTATGAGATAAAATCATAATAAAATTATGTCCATCAATTTTTTGAAAGCGCTAGTATGTGGTCTGGAGTAAATTGTACATGATTACTTATAAGTATACAAGGGTCAATTGGAAGAACTTGTGGAAGTTTCCATGGGATCAGGCTAATTTATTTATGACTTTTGGTTATTATAAGTTCGACTAGAGATGACAAAGTGCCTTTCTGGGATGATCGGAATCGATGTTGGCACAACCGGTGAATTTTTCACTTTTTGCACTCAGGTCCCTCCAATAAAGTGGGAGAAGTCCGAATGCAAAATTGATACCCTTATATAATTTACATTTTCACAACCATATTGTTCCGATTTGAGAATCAACGGGTCAATGGAAGGGCCTGAAATCTTCATAAACGGTATTTGATGACACTTTTTAAAAATTACACTATAGCCCATGTATGCAACGTTGCAAGCGCTTTGGCTGGAATGAAACAAGAACCGACCCACAACCGACGTGGTTCCACCTGAAAATTCTAGCGGGAACCAAAAATTTGAGCTGTAAATTCCCCCCCTTCCCCAACCTTATCTCATCTCATTATTATTCAACACCAACATCCATTTCACGTCTCCAACACACTTTCTCCAAATCCAACTCCACAAGATCATTTCGATTCACTCTATTACAACAATTAAAGTGCTCAATCAAATGTATCCGAGAATGGAGCATCTCATAGTTCAAATTAATTGAGGTATTTTTCCATCCATCCATGTTTATTTTGCAATTTTAATAGGGATTTTGTATTTTTTTCATGGAACAAAGATTGAATATTTTCATGAAGTATGATGATAGTGTTACATGCTATATAGTGTGTAGTGTTTGTGTTGTCAAGATAATGTCATGTATGTAAGTAGTCAGAAAATAAGCTTAGATTAGGGCTATTTGTGGACGGTAATTATATTTTTGTAAGAACACACTTTTAATGTGCGACGTCGGTCTCATCATATCAACCTTTGTGATATGCTAACAAACAAATACCGACATCGCATAAGCCTAGGAAATGATTGAAATAACTATGAATATCCGACATTGGTCCTTACGTCGGTCAGTGCAACATCAACGCCGCATGTATGCGACGTTACATTAAAGCATATAAGTTGCATTTTTTGGGTTAAGATTAATGGCATCTACGTATAACTATATTATATGTATTTCATTTGGGGACTGCCTATTTAGAACATAAATTTGTTTCCTGTGGATTGGTTGTAATAGGATAGAGACAGTTATCGATGGACTTTCAACATGTAGATGGATAAACTTTTTATTTCACTAGTCGCACTGACGGTGTTAATGGCGTACAACTTAGACAATGGAGATTCAATAAAATTAATATATCAAATCCATATCAACCTTATGTATTTAAATATTTGTAACATATATTTGTAATATATGTGATAGTTGTGTGGATTTTATACATGTGATTCCTTTACTCATTAATTGAATAACAATTGATTGTTGTATGACGTTTAAAATCATTTCATGAGTTATCGAATATTAAATAGCACGTAATGGTTAGCGACGAACGATTGTTTGTGTCATCTAACATAAAATCTTATAATATTATACAAGAATAGATGTTCCAATTAACCCGTGACGTCGTACAAATCGCAGAAACGACACATTACAACATTGAACCAACCGGAAATAATATTTTTTGTGCGAGATTGGCCTATCAAAACAACACCGTACTGGTCCTCATTACACATTAGCATGCACGTGACATGACTGCCCCACAGCGCGAGATGTCAGTTATAAGCATTTGCGACGTCGCTATTATTAAGATCGATATTGACCTCCACGAAGTCTCAGCATTTCCTATCTCATCGTCTGCCTTCTTGCTCTAATTAATTTTGGTCACTGTACATGCCGATTTTGGCCAAAACGAAGTCATAAAAATGGTCTCCCATCGTATGCCTTCTTGCTTGGACCAACGTCGGGCATGAAACTTGTCGACATCAGTTCAAAACTGAGTTAAAAATACTTTTTATCCCGGTTGTGAACCAAGGTAAAAAAATATACTTTTTACTATGCCAGTATTTAACTCGGTTTTTTGGGACTAAAAATAATGCTAAAAGCCCTGTAGAATCGAGGTAGAAGGTCATGTTTCTTGTAGTGATACTCAAGCTAGATCTCACAAAAGCTTTTGATAAGGTGAGTTGACATTTCCTCAACTCCATCCTACTTAAATTCAGTATTCATGGAGCTTTTGTCAAAAGCATTATGAACAACATTTTCCAATCCTACTTTTTCAGTTTTAGTTAATGATAAACCTTCGGAATTTTTTAAGCCTTCAAGAAGCATTAAACAAAGAAACCCGCTCTCTCCTTTCTTTTTTAATATCTTCACAGAAGCCTTCTCCAAGAGCTTAACTTATGATTTTCAAAATGGTAATTTAGAATATTATCAAGTTCAAGCCAAATCCATCCCAATCTCCCATTTGAACTATGCAGACGACACCATAGTTTTCCTAAAATTGACTAGGAAAATCTAATTAGTTTAAGGCCTTCTTGCCGAAATTTGAGGTGGCCAATGCCCACAAGGTTAACTGCAAAAGGAGTAACTATTTATTACCTAACTCAGCCACATACAAGCACAAAAAATTAATCAAATCAGCTCTAAAAATCCTTGTAGGAACCTTTCCTTTCACATACTCGGGGATCCCTATCTACCAGGGCAGACCCAAGGCTGTACACTTCTAAAACTTGAAAGAAATCTTTGATTCCAAATTGACAAATTGGGAAAATAGATAATTAAGTATGGCAGGAAAACTGATTTTCATTAAATCGGTTCTATTTTCCATCCCTCAACATATTTTAGCTATTTCAAAACCTCTACAAATCTGTGCTAAAAAACTCACAAGGAAAATGACTAACTTTTCTGTGGTCAGTCAGATCAAATTAGACAAAAATGTCATGGAAGGCTTGGAAGGAATTGTGCCTGCCTTTGGATGAAAATGGTATTGGTTAAAAGTCTTCAATAATATAATTGAAGATTTCTCTCTCAAACTATGGTTGAAACTACAACAAAGCTTAACACCTTGGTCCCAAGTCATATGGTCTATTCCACACTCTGCTAGAAAGTCTCGGGTGTATAAGAGAATCATGTAGGTAAACACCATTTCATTATCCTAGTCTACAGTAATCCATGGAAATGGAAAATCTTATTTCTGAGAATCTAATTGGGTACCTAGGGAACCTCTGATGGACTTGTGTAACCCAGAGGCAACAAACATTCCTATATCTTGCTATGTTGGTGAATTCATTACAACAAAGGAATATTTCCTTCATACACTGATCTGGGTCTTTCCCATCCCCATCATTAACTTTCTGCAGGATTCAACTCTCATACAAAGAGAGGACAGAATGGTATGGATGCTAAACTGGAAGGGTGTATTCACCTTTAAATATGCTTATAACCTTGTTAGAAACATAAAAGGAAGATTTAAATCTCTTTAAAAGGTATGGCATCACATGTTACCTAATAGAATTTTGATTTTTATGTGGAAACCAACAAATGCAATATTGACTTTTGATGATGTTTTGATTTTCATGAAATTCAACATAGTTTCCATATGTTGTATGTGTAAAAAGAGTCTAGATTTTTCTAATTATTATTTTTAACTCCTGCAAGTTTGCTATCTCCTTATGGAAAGAATCACATAATTGTTTATACTTACCAGATCTTAATTTTAATTCTCTTTGGGATAGATTAGCCTATTTTTGGTCTATTAAGAGACTCACGGCCATTCATACTGATATAATCCACATAATCCCCTCCTACCTCTATTGGGAACTCTGTAAATCTAAAATTTTCATGTTGGATAATTGTAAACCCCAGTTGGAAGTTATTATTAAAAACATCAAGAATGCATTTTCCTCTCCTTCTTGAACAAACACGATTTTTCTGGAAATCAAATTGATAAAGGATGGTAGGAACTAGGCCTAACTCCGGCTGTGAAGCTTAACCAGATCATGGTTGTTGCATGGAAATTTCTATATTTTGGCTATAAAATCAATGTTGATGCCTCCTGGTTTAGGCTATCCTCTCATGCAGGTATAGGAATAATATGTAGGGACTTTAGAGGTGATTTTATTGCCGCAAACGAAGTCTATTGTGAGGCATACTCTGCTTTAAAAGAAGAGATGTTGGCCATTGGGGTTAGGAAATGAATATGGTAGCATGCTTTCCTTACTACTACTATAGGTTGAATTGGATTGTGCAAATTCTCTAACCAGCATAAGAGATCCGAAGAAAGATCCATGGAAATTATAGCATCTAGCCTGTGAAATTCATATCATTATGCAAGATACAACTCTTTAGCAACAGACTAGCAAATCAATCAGTGGATGATTTGGCAAAGTTAAGTTCTGAAGCTAAAGTTTCAGAAGTTTCCTTCTCTTTTCAATTACTTCCAAATCATATCAAGAGGCTATTGATTCTAGATAAAATGAAAGTGCCAACAGTTAGATTAAATTGATGTATATACTTTGGAATGTACTTCTCTTTTCTAATTTACTTTGCATGAAGGGGCTTAGCACGACCAAAAGGTGGATCTTACTTCAAGTCTCAAGGCTTTTGCACTTCCAAATTTGCACTTGCAGTTCCAGGCCACTGAACACAAAATCTCACTACACTTTTCGAGTTGAGCAACACAACTCTTTTGGGAGGAGGAGGGGGGGGGGGAAGTAGAATATGTCCAACCAATGCTTGAAATTAACACTAGGAGTGGAGATTTCAAGCCTTGGAGACACATATTCTACTCTCAAAATGTATCCAGATTAGATTTAGATATATCTTTTTCAAAGCAAATGTTTTCCTAAAATTTTACTCAGAAAAACAAGCGTTATTCATATATTCTAATTACAAGGATTGAGGCCCTTAATAAATCACCCCCAACTGAGGTGGTTTTAATTTTATTTAAAAAAAAACACTGGTTGGTACCCTTCCTTCAATAACCAGTGCACAAAAACACAATTTCTGTAAATCTTGCCAATGTCATTAGTTCATAGCACCAGTTATGTATAATTTCTTTACCATCGATGCTTGCTTTTCTTTCATGCACCGTTATTTTCTCAATTTTCAGTACTTCCATTGCGTATTACATTCTTAGCACCGATTGTGGACATCTGATGCAAAAATATCGGTGTCCATGGGGGGGTTCCAGTTATGTCAATAAATTACCATGTGAGGACCTTGCTGATCGGCCAGTCCACCATCCTCTGAAGTTTTTTTAATTTCTATGAATACCCGCACGAAAATATCCTTTCGTATCTGTGGGAAAACTTGTCGGCAAAGACAGACTCCAGAAAGCCATTGTCAAAGAAGGTCAAGTTCTTACCGGCTGAGATGGAAGCGGACCACTTTTGCAGATGCATTTCCTAAAGGGACAAGTTCAATGGCAATACACTCTGCTGCATATGAGAGCAAGTGATATCCCACTAGAGACCATTTCTTTTTCCGTAGGAGACTTCTGTACCACCATGAAATTGGTTATGAGGGGGATCAAGCTAAAGAGGAGAGCAGAGCAGAGGCAAGGGATTTTGTGAGGAATGGAATGGTGAAGGCCAGTGTAGAAGAAGGAGAAATGATTGAGGGTTGCGAGCATTTTTAATTTTAATTTTGTAATTTTGGCAACATAATTTAATTGGAACCATCAAATTTAATAATTAGATGATTCAAATACTTTCTCATATAAGTTGATTGTCTCACATAAAGTAGGTGTTCTCACCTTAACCTAATTATATATGTGTGTTGTGTGTGTACGTGTGTGTATGTATGTGTGTGTGCACATGTGCATGTGCGTGTTTGAGATAGTATGTAATATTATACTTTTAGTTTAAGTAGATGTTTCTATCAAATTAGACCTTTTCGCTGATTTTTTTCCCTATAAGATATTGATATATTTTTTAAAGACGGTTTAGGAGGTATTCAAGTCAAAGTCATTTAAACAACGGACTTTTGATGATTCTGATTAGAGAGTTCAAATCAGATTTTTAGATACCAACCCGATTGGATGGTTCAAATAAGTTATACCGGTTCACTATGGATTGATTAGTCTTTAGATCGTTTATTCAATTGTCTTTGGGTTCGGGGTTAGAGACAGTTGTACGCATAGATAATGACACCCACACACCTACTAAAATGCATTTTAGATGACTAAAAATGACTAGCTTTTTTTTCTTACATTCGCAAAAGACCTTAAATATTACGAAGTTGGGCTGAATTTTCAGTAGAAGACCTATAAATTTTTTTTTTCATTTTTTCGATCACCTTAATGTTGATCACAGGTGTAGATGGATCGAATTTTGTATGGTTGACATATCTATCCAGCGAGTTTGCAGCTTGCATAGGAGAAAACGTCAAGTCTAATGTTTGCTTATATGGCCAGTTCGATGCGGGGCACCGCTCGCATGGATGAACATAGTTTAGTGTGCTAGCATTACTGGAAAACAAGTACATATGCACCGATATGTCAGTGTTGGGAGAGCAATACCGGTGTTAGGAATTCCATAGGAACTGATAATCTGGAAAATAAACCAAAATACCGGTGCCTATGAATAAATCCAACATCAGTTACTGAATACCGGTGCTAAATACCAGTGTCTTTGAAGAAAAAATGTCTAAATTTAATATTCTTCGGAACCAGTTTTGGTTTAATGACATATACTGGTGCTAATACCGGTGCCTATGACCGGAATAGTAATTTTGGCGGGTAAAATTGTGGTGTGAAAATAGATAGCACGGGTATAGGTTATAATATACCGGTGTTAGGAGTACATTTAATTTTTAAATTTTTTTAAAGAAACCCCACACAGCTACGTTATAATTACATACTCCCTCCGTCCCGCTAATATTGGCATGTTTGCTTTATGGACACTATTATCTATCAAAGTTTGATCGCATATTT
>JAULKK010306497.1:0-12216 GCA_032355705.1 Rubia peregrina
GTGACAAACAACACCTAAAGTGCACATTAATCTCGTAAAAGCACAATAAACCCCAATAAAATAAACAACATAATTTATGCATATCACAGGGTTACATAGATGAAAACGGGTTTATAAACACGACTCTTTCCGCTCTGCTCATAATGTCAGGGTTATATCGATGAAAACATATTTATAAACACGATTCCTTTCGTTCCACTCATAATGGCAGGGTTACATCGATGAAAACAGGTTTATAAACACGATCCCTTCCGTTCGGCTCATAATATTAGGATTACATCGATGAAAATTGGTTTATAAACACGATCCCTTCCATTTGGCTCATAATATTAGGGTTACATCGATGAAAACAAGTTTATAAACATGATTCCTTCCGCACAACTCATAATATTAGAGTTAAATCGATAAAAACATGTTAGTAAACACGACTCCTTTCGTTACACTCATGATGTTAGGATTGCATTAATAAAAACATGTTTATGAACACGACTCTTTCCGCTCCGCTCATAATATTAGAGTTACATCGATGAGAACAGGTTTATAAACACGACTCTTCTGATTGAAAAAGGATGATGCGTAATGGTTATGTTTTGTTTAGTGGTATGGTATATGTACCTTAATTCATTTGTTTATGATAGAAAGACAGACTTGCATGGGTTAATTTAATTGAGGGTTTTGGTGCATGAGATGCGCAGCCTAATATTCCAACACACTTCCAATTCCAACTGATCACATGCTATATTTCCCCCCTAAACCTTAAGGTATAACTCGCTATTTGTAGGTAATTCGTCACCTACTAGATTAAAGGAAGAACATGGTGAAAACAAACCAGACGCTTCTAGTTAACCCATGGTTTTTTTTGTCGAATTAAATTCACGTGGTGTGTTATTTTCATAATTTTTTTGGAACTGAATTCGATTGAAACCGGACATAGTGAATTGGATTCAGGTTAAAGTTATTTGATTCGAAATTATTATCAGGTCGAATTTAAGTTCAAAGATTCTGAAATGTCAATTACCGATTCGATTTTTATCACCTTAATTTCAAGACTATTAGAGAAAGTCTCAGTAAAGGCAGCACATGTTCATAAATTTATGGGCATTTCACTATATTTTTTTACCTAGTTTAAATGTTGTAATTTTTTAAATAAATTTTAAATACTGTATTTCAAAAGTTAAAACAAGTAATAATGTGTATTTGAATGTGAAAATATAACATATATAATATTTCTAAATTTCTAAATTTAGTACCTATAATTTAACAAATGCAGTGCATAAGTAAAAAAATACAATATACTATCCATAAACGTATGAACATGTCACATGTCAGGAGACCTACCCCAAAGTGAATAATTGAAAATCTTAATTTATGATGTAGGTTGAAGATTACTATTACCAACCTCATGGATCAAGACATCTATGACAAGATTAAAAGTAACACATAGCCCTCTAATAAGCTTAACCAAAATCACAAGTAGGGCAAAATTATTGAATCCCTTCATTCTTAAGGGGTAAACTAATTGATGAGTGCATGCAATTTGGTACAAGGGAATAAGCTAGAAGGTTGGAGGTCCCAATCATCCAAAACAATCAAATTTGCAAGTCTCACCAAAGTATTAATTTAGTAGGAGCAAGTATATACCTATGTAGAGATCACAATATTTATTCCTACAAGGTGTAGACCTTTAAATCCTATAACTAGCAAATTGTTAAAAGTACCATTTCTTCTTATATCAAATTAATCAAATTTGACTAAATAGTAATATAAGTGACATTTGAAAATGAGATGGAGTAATTAATAGTTGTACTCCCTCTGTTTTCTTAAGTTTGACACACTTTTCATTTCCGTATGTTTTATAAAAATCAGCACATTTGAATCAAAAGTGAATCATTTTCAACCACTCATTAAACATTTTAGCATCTACAGTCAATTTTCTCCACAAATTTCAACTTGTAAAAATAACAATACATGAAGTTAGCGTGTCAAACATAAAAGAACGGAGTGGTAATTTGCAAAATCGATACCTATCCCCTAGGGTATAGGTCCCTTAAATTCTAAATATGCACTGTACCAAAATTTCCATAACTACTAGTTCTTCTCGTCCTAGGATTATAGGTGTCCATTAATTCAATAGCAAGAAGCAATAACACATTAATCACATAACCTAGCTTTTATATTGCCAGAAATTCGTTCTTGATTTAACATGTAGTTTGGCATTTTTGCCATTAATTGATCATTATGATCGTAGAGAATAGCAATGTTTAACACAATGATTATGACTAGGTTTTCCCCTATGCAAATCAGTTTATTTTGATTCAGTTCAATAAAATTTATTGTTAAAAATTTATTAGTTTAGTGTTATTTTTGCTATTTTTACTACATTTATTTATAATTTAATTCAATTCAAGAAAAATCATATTAGAAAAGGAAAAATATACGGCTACCTCTATCCCAGTCAAATATTCATATTGTACCTTTTTGCACATGTATTTATCCATGCTGATGTAGCCAAATTTCAACCAAAGGTGGGAGATTGAAATGAGTTGGACAAATTTCAGCCACAAATTAAAGTCCAAATAAAGAAATAGTCAAAATGTGAACTTTTGGTTGGGACAAACGAAAATGAAAAGTATGAACATTTGATTGGGATGAAGGGAGTAGAGTATCCCTCAATTCCCTTGTAAATATTGATATTACCTCCAATTTTTCGAAAGTGCTAATATGCTAGAGACCGGCGTTGACAAAAAAATAATTCAATGTTGATTTGATTTTTAAAGATGAAATTACCCCTTAGTAAGTTTCTAAATTAAAAAGAGCGCTCATATAACCATCCATTCTCTAATATGTGTTAGTATAACCCTAATGTCTTACCTTTTATTTTTAAACTATTCATGAGTGATTTAAAAGGTTAATATCTTAAAGTACGTATAACAAAATATTTTAAGAATATATTTAAAAAAATATATATGTTACGATACTAATAACAAGATCTCACACGATAATTTTCACATTTATATATCTAGGAATTTTACAATCGAAACATTATTAACTTTATTGATAAATAATGAACTAGGACAATTACAGAGAGACATAGAGAATAATTTTTTTAGTGCAGATATAAACCTAATTTGCTTTGTAATGCTGGTCATTCCCGATCTTCATCGAATTTTAGTGGGTAGACCAAAATACTCCTCAAATAAAAAAAACATAGAAAATGCATGTATATACGTTGCACTAAAGTTATGAGGGATTTGTATTTTAAGTTTTATAAAAGTTGTACTCCCTCCGTCCCGGATTAAACTGTACACTTTACTATTTGTCACAATTCACTGTCAAACTTTGACTGCATATTTAAATAAGTATATAAGCAATAATATTATCGTATGTGATATTGTTGGATTCGTCATAACGAGTAGTTTCTAAAAAGTAACCTTTTGTTTGTAGATGTAAACATAGTTAAATATATTAACAGTCAAACATGTTTCTCGATAACCGTGAAAAGAATTCTATGTAATTTAATCCGGGACGGAGGAAATATAAGAAAAAGTTATGGTTTCGCTGCTGCTATGATGTCTCCTAAAACTCTCTCCAAAACACTTTTGCATGTTCTGTAACGCCTCCTAAAACTCTCCAAAACACTTTTGTATGTTCTGTAACGCTTCCTCCACATTCCTTCACGGTGGAATTGCTGCTTCGGAACACTAGTGGAAACAAGGGTCATTAAAGGCAGTTCTCCATGACAAGAGAAGGCACTCTGGACCACAAAAGTCACTAAGTGGCTTCTCTGGCCCTGAATAAGTGTCTCTTAATGACCCATGTTTCCACTAGTGAGACCCAACCCCTTCCTTGTGACAGATTCTTCTTATATCATGAAAGTATGAGATTTGAGAATCCAAGAGAGTTTGGTTGCGCAGGTGTCAAGGGCGGGGTTTGGGAGTGGAAACTCAGACAAGGCAATGGTGGTGGGAAGCGATGCAGATTTGAAACTTTTGGCGGCAACTCCAATCATGGACCGGTTCAGAGAGATGGTTAAGGAGGGGAAAGGTGAGAGAATGGTGAATAATTGCAGTGATAATATGTGATCATTAACATGAACCTCCAAAAAATTTATTTCATTTACTAACGAGTAATTTTTTAAAATAAAATGAATTCCAATTTTTTCGTCAAAATCAGTGAGAGATATAATCGCTATCAATGTAGATTTAATATTTTTTTTATCAATGTCACTTCAGTTCATTATAGTCGACGATGGGCGGTGTTTCCAATACTTTTAATTGATGTGCGAGTTTTATTTATTTATAAAAAATAAATAACTCATTCTGACCACTAAAAGAAAGTAAGCAATTATAATGCTGCCTTTACTTTTATACTTCATTATCACATTTTGCGAGATTTTGAAATCACATTGCTAAGTCAAACTTTATCCAAAAATGTTACTTTCAACCAAGAAATTGGTGACGAATATAGACAAATACGTTGTACTCATGTGTCACGTTACTTCAATGAACATGCATAAATCAACGTTTTGCTAGCAAGTATCACTTGTCACTCCTCATGATTTAGAGTTTGCATTTTTTTGTTACATTTAGTGTGTGATAATTTTGTGGAAGAAATGCATCCACAGTCATGAATTGCCATAACCAGCGGTGAATAATGGAAATGAAACTTTCATTTGAAATAACAGTATCTGAAAGTTGATTGACAAAGGAACATTAGTGTGCCCACCAATATTTTGAATTGATGTCAATAATAAGGAAGGGTAACGTCCTACTCCATCCGTTCAGCTGAGATTGACACACTTTCTAGCCAACTTTCTCAATTCACGTTTGACAATAAATTTTATGTAACACAGTAGGTAGTAATATTATCGTGCGAGGTATCGTTGGATTATACGAAACATGTACTTTTCAAATATTAAAATTTTACATGATATTAACACACATATCAAAAGTTAATGGTCAAACCTGCTTTGAAAAAACTAGGTAAAAAGTGTGTCGTAGTTAGGTTAACGGAGGGAGTACAAAAATGTACACATTCTTGTTTTTTTTTTAAATTTATGAGAGCCCATGGACAAGATAGTAATAGAGCACGTTTACTGTTACATATAGTAAATGAAATGAACAGGGAAGATTAAGTAAATAAAAGAAAGGTTGACTATGTGAACAAAATTAGATGAATTTTACTGTATAACAAAAGCCTGTCGTTATTTTAAGAATAATAAACAAAAGTACGACAATATTAGAAAATCTGTTTGAGTGTCCCACATTGATGGTTGATAAAATATTTCTTTAATATATAACATCATGGATCACCTTTGCATAGTACAAATTGGTCTTATGATAAAAGCTCGTGAATCTTACATGGTACCAGATCTCAAGGTTGGCCTGATCGACCCAGTGGGCATATATTTCCACTGATATGCCTTTGACCCCTTTATGTCCACGTTTGCACGATGATTAATACCGCTGCACGTGAGGGGGCGTGTTTGAGTGTCTCACATTGATGCTTGACATAATATTTCTTTAATATATAAGATAATGTGTCACTTCTACATAGTACCAATTGGTCTTATGATATAAGCTCATGAATCTTACCACGGATTAAGTTATTTTATTAGTTGAAGGCTTAAAGAAAGAAGAAGTGGAGGGGTGCCCCTATTGGGATGGGGTGGATCGTCCATGTTCTTAGCTCCTTCTAATGTTAGTGGGTTTTTATGTACTCCCTCCGCCCTAGTATAAACGGTACAAATTTTTTTGATGGTATTTAACAAACATGTTTGACAGTTAATATGTTTATCTATATATAATATCGATAAATAAAAAGTTATTTTAGAAAGAACTTATTACGACGAATCCAACAATATTATCACATACGATAATATTATTGTTTATATATTTATTTAAATATGTGTCAAAATTTGACAGTCTTGATGATCAAATAGTAAGGGCACGGCTTATGTTTTTCTTCCATTTTTTGTGGGTTTGTTATGTGAAATTAGTTTATGAGTTCATCTCTTGAAAGACGGTTTTTCCATAAGTTATGGAAAGACCAAGGTTTAAATTGTAAATTTGAAGAAATCAAAATAAAATTTTCGGGTTGTATTAATCGAGTCATAAACCTATCACTTCTACATGTTGCATAATAAAATTTTAATATTGCAACTAAAATCGTTTACCTTTTAATAATTCCAATTCAACTCCGTCTTTCCATATGCCTATGGAAAGACGAGTTTTCCCAAAATTTTGCCATATATGGATAGAAAGTAAAACTCTCGTCGGCAGATCTTATTTGAAGCTTTCCATGTCCGGATCGATGTATACAATTAGTAATACACTAGGAGAATCGTTTTTTTTATATATTACTAATCCACTTTTTATACTCTCTTCGTCCCAGGGAAAATAACACATTTACTTTTTCAAATCAAAATTTACAAACTTTTACCCTAATTATATATTAATATATAAAAAATATCATGTGAGATATTGTTAGATTCCTTCTAAATGTCAATTTTTATGCAAAATTGTTGTGTGTGGCTAGAGATATTGTTGGTCAAACATGATCATTGAAAACCGTAAAAAAGTAAACGTGTCATTTTCTCTGGGACGGAGGGAGTATAATAAAGAGATTCAAGGATCTAATCACACTCCCATGAAAAATTGTGTGTTTTGAGCAATTTCTTGTTAGGTTTTACCTGGTGTTTTGAGACCGTGTCAATGGTCCTCACTAAGCTTTCTCAGCTTGCGGATGATCTATGAAAGTGCGATTGTGGTGGTTCCGACTTCGGTGGTGGTGGTTCGATGGTGGTGCAACAACTAGGTGCTCTTCGGATGACGTCCCAACTATTCAAATGGATTGAGTGTCAAGGCTTCACTAGGTATCAACAGATTAAAATGACAGATTAAAATGGTGATGTCTCCTAGATTAGTCCTATATGTAGAGTATGATGTTTATATGTAATTTAATTATTTGTATGTAATCTTTAAAAAAAATAGTAATACACTGGCACATAAATTAGGCATTAACGGCAGTTAAGAGATCAATGGATGGCGGTTTTGATCCACCGTCACTAACAGAACTGCCTATTGAAACTGTTCCGTCACTTTTGAATTAATAAAGCAAAGAGTTAAGTACTAAAATAATCCTGACTTTAGGCTGAAAGTACCAATATAACCTTGCAATCTCCATAAGTGCTAAAATAACTTTTGACTCCGCTGACATTTTAGTCAACGATAGTTTGGCCGGATTATGATGAAAAGACCATTTTGCCCTTACCTTTAAATATATATATATATATTTTAAATGGTTAGCCCTTTCTTCCCCGTGTCTTTCTCGTTCTGTTTCCTTCTTCCCTATTTCTTTCTGCCATCAATCAGTTCCGTTCTTTCTTTATTAACCAAATGTTTTCTCGTTCCATTTCTTTCTTCCCCATTTCTGGCACCGACCTTAGCGTCGATAGGGGACGGTGTAGGTGGTGAATTGAGGGCATCACTGGGGGTGGTGAATCGAGGGTGGCCGTGGGGCTTGTGAATCGAGGGTGACCGTGTGGGTGGTGAATTGAGAGCGGCTGTACGGTGGTGGGGGTTGTTATCATCATCTTGGAGTTGAGATTCAGCAGTGGCAGTGCGGCCCAGAGCCTCTATTGCTCGGTGTAGTGGGGTGGTTGCGAGAGTCCGTGAGAGGCTAGTTAATCGAGAGCGGCGGGGTGGTGGGGGTACGGTAGGGTGGGGGTTGTTATCATCGTCCTAGGTCCAGGGTTTCACAGTGGCGGTGAGACTCGGAGTCCCTATTTCTCGGTGTAGTGGGGTGGTTACGAAAGGCTGTGAGAGGGTGGATGTGAGAGGCCGTGAAAAAGGTGGTTGCAGGTTTAGGAAATTTGGAGGTGGCTGAGAGAGGGCGGTTGGGTGGCGGATGGCTGGTTGTGGGTGGTGTTTAATGAGGAGAGGTTGTGGGTGGCGGATGGTGTTTTCCAGGGAGAGGTTAAGGGTGGTGGATGGTGTTTACCGGGAAGAGGTTGTGGGTGGCTCGTCGACGGATGGCTAACGGAAGCTGGTATTTTTGAAGATTTCCGGTGGCGGCGGCGGTTTCCGGTGGCGGTAGTAGTTTCCGGCGGCAGCAAGGCGACGGTAGCATTAATTTTTGAAGAAGAAAGATTGGTTTAGAATTAGGAGTATTTTTGTCATTTCTTTTTTATCATGCATGAATTCATTTGGTCAATGTCGGAATTAAGGAGTTTGGCTATATCGGCACAATTTTTTTGAAAGTTAGGGTTAGATTGACACATACAATAATAAGTTAGTGTTAAATTGACACTTTCTGAGATTACAAGGTTATATTGGCACTTTCAGTTTAGAGTTAGAGTTATAAATTTATTTATCCCTAAAAAAATGTGCTGGAATCGGAATACTGTACACCACTATTGATTGATCTTCAAGCTCAGAGAAGAAACGGAAAAAACCCACCACCGATCGAGAGAAAAACACACAGAAATCAAAACTATGCACATAACATCAATTGATTTTCATATCTCCACATCCACTGCCACCACACCCATCGTTCAACACCACCATCACCATACCCATTATTGAACATCCCCAACATGTAACTCAACAAATCCAACAATAAACACCCCTAAAAGATTTCAAAATTTACCTTTCTGTACCCGCTGATACTTTCCGACTGATTCTCCGCCATTATTGTGTCGCCAATGTCTTGTGGGAACCAAGAAACATAGCAGTTGAATCGTAAGGAGAGAATAAAATTTGAATTGGGAGAGAAGAAAATCAACCGGGATTTGAAAAATAAATTGAATTGGCTGAGAAATTTAAAAATTGAAAAGAAAGAGATAAGATTGAAGGATAGGAATCAACCGGAGGTAAATCTCGATTAAGGAAGAATTAGGAGTAGATTGATCTGGAAGAATTGAGGAGATAAGAAATCTAGCTAAGCTCCAAAAAAAGTGAAGGCAGGGGTATACTTAATTAAGAAAGGTCGAGGAATCGTCGTAAGTAATAGGTGGTTGGAAAGGAGGCGGTTGAACCTACATTAATAATACGATTTAACTGCCGTGCATCGTATATTACATTTAAAAATGGAAGGTTTAGACTTCGGAATCTCAATGGGCGACCATTGTGGAAAAAAGGAATAATATTCGTGCAGCGGAATTTTTAATGACATTTTCTACACGGGTGATAAAATTAACTCAAAGCTGAGATTATTTATGTAACAATACATGTAGATTAGAAATTTTTGTTGAACGGCCAATTGGGCATTGTTGGAATTATATAAATTTTACACACACATGTATCCGCACTCTTCATAAGTATAATTAAAGGGATAATACAAGGAATGCTACTCTCGATCTCAAATTATTATCTTCACACTTTTTATAAATTGTCCTTTTATTTTTTTCACGTGACTCTACTTTACTTCTAGTTTGAAAATAGTCCTCATTTTCCCCACTAATTCACATTGCTCTTATCATTTTGTTTTCTTTCTCATTTACAGTATTCCTCACATTCAATTCCCTCTTAATACACGTGGAAAATACAAGTGTGAAAATATAAATGAGACGGTGAAAGTGAAAAGTTCTAAATGATGTTCACATTGTAAATAAGCTTTAGGACTTTAGATCTTTCGTATCCCGTCTATTTTATTTGGGAATCCAAATAACACCGTTTTAGATTTTTAATTTAAAAACGTCAAACACTGAATTTAATCAAATGGTTGATGTTGAAAACGATATCGTTTTGATTGCTGGATAGAGTAAACATGTGCGGATCTGGATAGGTGATCATGTCTTAGGTTAAAGACACTTGTGAAAATTCATGAGTGTGTTGGTTGGGCAGTCTAGCTAGTAGCTAATCGGTTGAATTTTCGTTCTTTCTTTGCTTTCATGATAAGGTGTCTATGCTTTTCGGTGCCTCTTCCACAAAAGTGAGAATAGAAAGAATGAGAAAAGAAAAGATTCCTCCAATCCCAAAACTTGAAAATGCCCATCTCTTTTATTTCTTTATAATTATAAAGATACGGACGGATATTTAATGTTGTGTGAGAATTGGAACAAAGAAAAGATCGAGCTGAATGCCGTCTTCTTTTAGTGGTAGAAAATATAAATAAAACAACAAATACTCCCTTCGTCTTAGGGAAATTTGCACAGAATATTTTCACAGTCTCCAAAACACATGTTTGACTATAATTGTATCTAACTACGAACAATAACAGCATATAAAAATATTTATATTTGAAAACTATATGTCTCGACGAATCTAACAATATCACATACGATAAAATTATTGTCCATATATATACATATATTTATTTAAATATGTTGTCGACAACTTTAACCGTAAAATAGTAAGTATGCAGAGACAGGGAGTGCTATATTTTCAAACCCTAATGCATGCATGCCTGTTCTTTCCTTTTCTTTTTCTCTTTGGGAACTGTTCGTTCCAATTTCCAAAATAGTATAAAACCGCCTTCTTACTTTTCATCCTATTTTGGTATTATCTCCTTTGAAATTACATGCATGCTTGATCCAATCCACACTAGCTAATTGTTTAATCCACGCATTTAATTTCTCTATGAAATGGGCATCATTATCACCACCTCCTGACTCAACAATCATTATTATTTAATCAATTTTTCGTATCTTCAATGTTCATATGGAATTAAATAATCGCCACTCAAGACAACTTTTTTCTCCCTACGTGTCGCATGCACATCTTAACTTAGCAAGAAGGATTTGCACCCATTTCTGGCCAATTACAGTTAATAATGTTCGAATCTTGATTATTTTTTTTAAAGTGAGGACTACTTGCATTTTCTTTTTGAAGATGGTAGTAGAAAATGTTTAATGAGTGTGTTTGGTGGAGTCGTGCTCATAAGTAAAGCTGATATATTTTGAAAGTTGGGGAGACGAACCTATGCTTCTAAAATAAGTCTTTCTTCAGCAGTTCACCAGATACTGAAAGCTGCTCAGTTTATAATAAAGCGCTTATAAACTCTGACAAACACGCTCACGATCATTTGACCAGCTAAAGAATGAACAAAGAAGTATTGATTTAGTGCAATCGATGATTAAAAGCTTTTTGCTTGAAAAATATTTGGTCTGGCCTCGACTTATATACGCGTTGCATGAAGAAAAAGGAGTCAAAACTGCGGTACAAAATCAAAACTCATTAGGATTCGTATCTCTGAAATTACGAAATGAAGGATTCATTCGGTGCAAAATTTCAAGATGAGATCGTAAAGACTCTTATGTCTAATCAAACTTTTTTAACATTTTGTTTCTATTATCCCTAGCGTTGAATGTGGTCCAATAACTTTCACACTAGTTTTATTATTACATTTCAAACGCGTACGCATTTTGGGAGTACAGGATATTATTATTTTTTCTCTTAAAAATGTTTAGTTTGTACACAAATATTAACTTTATGTATAGACTTCGAAATACAATACGCAACAACCATTCTAATTACTTTTCACACATTTACTCTGTGAAATGATTTGTAGTGAAAGAAATTATTATTTCTAAATTTTATTTTTGGAACACAGTGCCATATAAACGTAGCCAAAATACGGGGAAAGGTTTAATTGTAGGTATTACAAAGAAACCCTCATACTCGCTCTGGTTTCTTAACACTGGCTCATACTTTTGGGCACTCTTTTTAACAAAGAGTGAAATTAATGGTGACAATTGCATTGAAAATACAAAAAGTAAATTGAGTGCATGAAACAATCTAGGATTTGCCAAATATGAAAAGGAGCCAATATAAAAAAACCAACCCAAAATGGAAAGGAGGACAATGTTAAGAAACCAGGGAGTAATATATATAGCAGTATGCAAACAAATATTTGAATGATCAAGGATTTCAAGATGATAAAAGAGAATACCAATTCACTTTTTCTTTTTAATTGCAGGGGTGTTCATGAGTCGGGTCGGGTCAGGATGGGTCAGCTGTCCAGACCCAAATTGATCCAAAATTTTGGGATAAATGAGCCGGGTCAAAATTCCCATAATTTAGTGTTGGGTCGGACTGGGTCATGAGTCGCCCCAAATCAACCCAAATCACCAAAATCATATAAAAATAGTATTTTTTATATAATTTATATAAATAAAATATATTATTTTAAGTGTAATATGATGAATGTGTTTCCACCGATAGAAGCCTCTCGTCGTGATCCCTTGAATCGCGTCCGACCTGCAAGACAATGCCC
>JAULKK010306523.1:0-12214 GCA_032355705.1 Rubia peregrina
CAATTTTCATATTTTGCAATCAGGTCCTATTTTTAGCTTCCTTCCTATTAATTGCAATTTAATCCCTGGTCTCACTATATTGCTAGGGTGAGACGGTCTCACAGGAGTTTTTCTCTTCTTAGATAATGTATGCTTTGTTGTTTTAATAGTGTGAATTGATTTTTTTAAAATATTAATACTAATATTTTATTTTTATATTTGTGTCATATTTTGATGTAATTTTTAAATTTTTTTTGCTATAAATCATCTAACCATCGAATGATATTTTTTATAATTAATATTAAAAAATGAGGTAATTTGATATTGGTTCCATTTATTTCGACGAAATTTCTATAATTTTAAAAACATTTTAAAATTAAGATGGGAGGTTATTCATGTAAGGAGGAAGAGGAAAAGAAGAATATATCCTAGAAATGGCAAAACAAAGAGAAAGTTGAGACAGAAAAGGAGGGCAATAAGGGGGATGAACAACTGATGGTGATATAGGCTAGAAAAGAGAAGGTGAATGAAAATGAGTGGATAGTGGTTATGTCAAATAATCGAGGCAAACAAATCAGGCATGTAGAGCAGGTGATTTTGATGGGTGATTAAAGTGGATATGGAGGAACAAATGTGGAATTGACTCTGAGGCTTTAGGATGATCCCGGTGAGAAATATGGGCAAGTCCCATGATCACATCATGTAACGTTAGGGGGTTTAATAAAATAGAAAAATGAAATGAGATTAACTCCCGTCTTAGAAGTTTGAAATTGTTGATTGCTGTGTTAGTCGAAACCAGAGTGAAAAAGAAAATGCAGAAGAGGTCAGAAATTTTTTGGGGGTAGATGGTTGATAAGAGGAAAATTATGAAACATATCACAATGGGAGGATCTGAGTGCTATAGGGTTAAACAAAGGTCGTGGTAACAAAACATTTGGCTATAGATCAGATGGTGTTGTGTGAGGTGAAGTATAGAAACAGAGAATTAATTTTCTGGATTACAACTGTTATGTCGGGAATCAACTGAAAATGAGGAAAAATTGTGGAAATGTCATACCACTTTTCACGTTGCTCGGGAGTTAATCCCGAAAAAACATAATCTATATCTGATCTAGACCCTCAATACACAAAACTCTTGGTTGATTCCTAGAAGTAATGGATCTATATCCACAGAACTTCGAGAACTTAAAAAGAAAACTGACAAGGTAAACAAGGTGAGAGAGAAAAAAGCATCTTCAAACAAATTTATTGCTTCCTAAATATTTTAGTAACATGCAAGCGGCGTGGTATGGAGTGATATTGAGGATTATAAAGTGATAACGAACACACTACTATCTCCCTTTTCAAATCCAACCATCAATGTTTTTCTATCCCTCTATCTCTCAATGTTATCAGATATCCTTCATTTTCAGTGGAAAAGGTTCAATAAGCATACTTTGAATTCCACAATCTTCACCTAAAAAAGATAAGACACAGAAACACCAATATCACCATTTAGGTCATTTTACTACATCAAGAACCATTTAGACTTTATAACGTTAGACAACCCCTTTAATGCTGCATAAAACAGAAAACAAAAGAGAACTTTTTTTTAAAAAAAATAAACCACCGTTGGTGGGGGGATCTTTATTAGGCTCCCGAGACCCTAAAAATATGATTTCCTCAATGGGAAGCAATTTGTTAGATTACAGAATAAGCCGAAAACAAAACAAATAGGCACTTCTACTTGATAAATTAGTCCAGATAGTTAAGCAAAAAACCAAATTAAACACATATTCCCTCTGACATGAAATAAGAAAAGAATAGAACCCAGAAACTTTGAAACTACCCATTCCAGTCCTGCTGGAGGTGACCGCCGGCGGCAAACGGCGGAGCCGGGTACTGTATGGTGGCGCGTGGCCTTCACGCGCCGGTTACTGATGCGTCTGAAAGCCAGGCGTTATTCCGGCGAGGCGCGTGTGCGCGTTGGAACGCCGGTTTGTTCACACTGGCGACGGGCAGGCGGCGCGTGAGGCGCGTGGCGGCGAGATGAAGCGCGTGGCTGCGGCGAGTTGGCGCGTCGGTGGCCAGAAAACGTTCGTGCGGTGGCCCATTTGGCCGGATCCTCTCCAGGCCTTCTGGTTTGGGTATACCCCTAGCTTTTCCGCAGCCTTCCCTCCCTTCTCCGAGCAGTCGACGTCCGGCGGGTACCTGCCAAAAACAGGGCTTACGACGGGTGAATGGCCGGAGAAAAGGAGAAAGGAAAACGTAACTTGTCGGGTCAAAGTTAGGGTTCAGGCTGGGGAGGCGGAGGAGGGTGGCTGCTCTATTATCTAGGTCGGTGGTGGAGGGGGTGGCGCGAGCGGCGAGGATCGCCGGCGAGGAGCGCCACCCCTCCGTATATTAGGGATCTGGGTCGGCTTTCTTAGGAGAGAAAGCAGAGGTTCTGTTTTAGAGAGATAATAATGCTTGATTATAAATTTATATTTATGCTGACATCTCCATTTAATTATATTTCCTCTGGTCCGATCACTTTTTTGAACCATAATTAAAAAGAATCATATATAATTTTTAAAGAATGTAATTTTATTTTATTTTAAATGATCAAAATTTAATTTATATTTTGAAAAATTAATTTTTATAGATTTTTAAAGATTTAAAAAAAATTAAATCGCATAAAAAATTCAGAAATGTGAAAACAGGTTTTTTTAAAAAAAAAATTGGTTGGGACACGTGACACCACCAGATTGAGCCACGTGTCCCAATAAGCTTTTTCTAAAAGTAAAAAAATTGGGGGATAAGGGGCCACATGGCCCAATCACAGGATGCCACGTGGCACCCAAGGTCAAAATAAATGGCCCGCGCACATGGGTGTCTGCTACGTCTGACAATTTAAATGCCACTCAGCCGGCTCTGTCAGAGAGCCGCCTCAGCGGGATGCATTTGATGCAGCCTGCTTCAAGCCCACTATGGGAGTTTTCGGTCTTGATTCCGTCTTAATTTTTAATGATGCCCGAATTGAGCGCACTCTAATGCAAATACTTTGCATAGTTCCCAAGAAAAATAATTATAAATTTTGATTTTTTAAATATGGTTATTAAAGAAGGAAAAGTACGTGTCTTGGTATAGCTGGCTTGTTTGTAATCTCAGCCCCTTTCATTTTTCATACTCCCTCCGTCCCAGCCCAAATTACCCACTTGCTTTTCAAACACTATTCTCTATCAAAGTTTGACCCATATTTGAATAGATATATGAGCAACAATATTATCATATGTGGTATTGTTCAATTCGTAGTAACAAGTAGTTTCTAAATATCAAATTTTTATTTACCGAAATTATCCGTAAGTAAAGATATTAACGGTCAAATATGTTTCTTGAACAGCTTGATAATAATTGCCCTGCTATTTAGGCCGGGACGGAGGGAGTATTTATTTTTAGATATAGGAACAAGTGCTGATGAGATATGCGCACTGCCTTATAATCATACCCTTCTAGGGATGGGCGCTTTACCTTATCTCCCTTCCCTTTGAGCTAATGATAAGGGCAGGTTACTTGAAACAGCCTAGTTTTAGATATTAACTTAGAGAAATGAGTAAAAATGATTATGTATTTTTTAAAAGAGTTTGTGTCTTGAAAGACCATATTTCCACGAGTTACGGAAATATCAAAATTTGAACTGCAAATTAAAAGAAATCAAGTTAAATTTTTTGGATTGCATTATTGGGGCATATACTTATAACTACTGCACATAGTATAATAAAATTTTAATATTACAACTAAAATATTTTACATTTCTATAATTCTATTTCAACTCATCTTTTCATATGCTCATGGAAAGACGGTTTTTCCAAAACTTTGTCATTTTAGAAAGTGACAACTTTAATTTTTTTTGAAAGTGTTAAAATGATACCGAATTCGTGAAAGTATCAAAATGATCTTGTAATTTTGGCATTCGTTTTGAGACTAGCTGGACTTAATGATAACATTCAATGAATATTTACGATTGTTTCAGCACACTTAGAGTTATTTTGATACTTTCAAAAAATTCGAAATTGTTCTTACACTTTCACAAAAATTTAGGATTTTTTTTATTTTATACCTTTAAAATAATATACACCAGGGAAGACTGAAGAGTGGTGCTGCTAGAGATTTTTGTTAGGGGAAGTTCCAAATTATTATTATTGATGGTTAGGTTTTTCTTTTATGTATACCGAATAAGAAATTGCATTTTTCAAATGGATATTTGATATATCAACATTTGTGTTAATGATCAATTAAATTGTCTTTTTCATGTAAATTGAGTCTAGTTTAGTAAAAATTCACGCTCACTATAACAGAGAGAGGTTCAAGGTTAAAAACACACTCATATTAAGAATCGTAAATATTAGATCAATTTGTTGATAGTGATTACTTAGCATTATGGGACTGTGTTAGTGATCCCCGCTCTGATTTCCCAGCCTGTAGGTGCATGGTCGATGAAGGTGAGATTATGATGGTTTCGATTTTGGTGACGGCGATTTGTCGATGATTCAACATTGGGTGTTTTCAGGAGGACGTCTCTAGCTATTCTTATATGTGAAGTTTCAGACTCCATTGAATTTCAATAAATTCAATGGCACTATCTCACATAGGTTATAGAGTAAGATTTATATATGTAATTTAGTTGGTTAGATTTAATTATGAAAATAAATAAATAAAAAGGCATAGAGGTATTAATGCATAATTTACAATTCGAAGCTTTCATGTTCAAGGCAACTGGCGTAAGATTTTATAATTTTATTTGAGACAATTGTAGGAACTCTCTACTCTAATCATCACAAGGAATTTCTATGGCGAAGAGATTCCATCTAATGTGAGCGGCGGTTTTAAGAGCTTGATAGTTTTCGCACTCGAGAACTATGCCCTGAACTAGTTCTTGATATGTCCTGAAATTATTTAAATGGGAGTTAGGTCTGAAAATCTTAAACTCATTATTAAAACTTGATATGTGCGATTTCTCCCCTAAGATGCAGATTCATTTTTATATGTAGATCTAGACCCGGACTGAATTCGATAATATAATAAATGTATTCATACTTATCCAGAAGATTGAGACCTTGTCGGTTAGAGTCGAGTTTTAGACACATGCATGTTCCAGATGACAAGGAAATAATGTTTACCGAGAAGATAACTTAACATAAAGTATCACAACGAAGTTTCTCGTCCAGTTGACAACCAATAACAGGTAAAGTTGTTTAGTGAGGTGGAGGTTTTGAGTTCCAATTCAAAAAAAAAACTCCATTCTCATGGAACACCAATTTATTATTTTGAATTATAAATACTGTTTCATGGAAAGTCCATATTATGAGGTAAGGTCTGTTTGGTAATGAAAGGGTAGCTATAAAATAGGTATCGGAAGTCACTCAAAACTCAACTCAAGTTTGTGCAAGATTTTAAAATATAACATGGCCCGTTGGGCTCATACTTTTCTGACCATAAAAAATGAAAGCCTGCTATTTTAAGCAAAGGACACCATATTTTGGCCTCTTATTTTTCAGACTTGGCCCAGAGAAGAGTAGCCCGACCCATTATAAGTGTGTGCTAGAATATTTTTAAATAAAATTTTGGGTTATTTACATTTATAACCCTGAGTTTAGGCTGAAAGACCAATATAATCCTACAATCTCAGAAAGTGCCAATATAACCCTACAATCTCAGAAAGTGCCAGTATAACCATTATTAATTAGTATATGTGTCAATCTAACCCAAACCAATAGTAAAGAGGTTCAGAGTTGAACACCCCAACACCTCCTCCCAAACCCTAAAACCATTGCACAACCACCGCACGCAGAGAGAGATAACGGAGATTCGGAGAGGCGATTAGAGAGATCCAGAGCCGAGGAGATGAATGAGGAGAAGACAAAGGAGGCATTGAACGTGAACGAGGGTGATGACGTGGTAGTTGTCGGAGGAGACGGCGAAGAAAAGGAACGGGGAGAGGAGCAGCTCTGCGATGAGGATATGAGGAGGGTGGCCGGAGGGATTGAATGGCAGAGGGAGCCTCATCGGAGGAGACAACAGAGGATAGGACATGGTAGGAGTCAATTTGAGAAATCAGATGATGGAGGATTGAAAGGGTTTTATTTTTTCAATTCATGGGTAAAATTGTCTTTTTAACCAAAATCAGGCCAAAAGTTAACAAAGTCAAATGTTATTTTGGCACATTCTGCTATTCCAAAGTTATATTGACACTTTCAGTCTAAAGTCATGATTATTTTAGCACTTTACTCTAAAAATTTCCTATATACTCTTTTGGCTATTGTAATCAATCTATTTTTTATTAAAATAAAAATACGTAAGTTTCACTTTTAATATTTTTAAAGGTATAAATGAGTAAATTTAATGCAAAAAAATATTTAGAAAATACACTTTACAAAAAAATTAAATTTTATTTAAATTTATAATAATATAACTTTACGGTCACAAATAAGCACTTAAAAATCAAATTATGAACTTAAAGGGGCTAAATGGATTTTTTTTTCTTTTCTCTCTTTTTATAAAATTGATGGAATTTTTTGAAAATTATGTAAATAATAATTTTAAACGTATATGGTAATAATATTATCAAATTTAATATTCAAAAACCATATGTTAGGAAATATTTTAAAGTATCTCATGTAATAATATACTTATATATGATGTAAAATTTATAATTAAATGTATTTTGAAGAAAAAAAAGTGAAGAGAAAAGAGCCACTCTCTTAAAAGACGGTTGTTCCATAACTTATGGAAAGACCATGA
This sequence comes from Rubia peregrina, assembly GCA_032355705.1. Taxonomy (NCBI): domain Eukaryota; kingdom Viridiplantae; phylum Streptophyta; class Magnoliopsida; order Gentianales; family Rubiaceae; genus Rubia; species Rubia peregrina. Next base: position 6,739 of record JAULKK010306523.1, read on the forward strand.
TTTAAATTGCAAATTAAAAAAGTAAGATACATTTTTTAGATTGCATTAATCGATCATAAACTTATAATTATTGCAGGTTGCATAATAAATCTATAAATATAACTAAAGCAGAAAGATTTTTGACAAGTGGCACCTCCACCAATTGCCACATCAGCCTTCCAAAAAATTAATTCAAATAATACATACATTTAAAAATAAACAATATGTAATTTTCAATGTATTCATTGAAAAGTAAATGGGGTAGTAATTTCAGCATCAACCTTCGAGCTTCCGGGAACCTTCATTAGTACACAGGGAGTTACACAGAGGTCATCAACAGCCTTCTGAAATAATAGTGTTCGACGGAGGTTACAATCCCTTTCCTAAACATGACATTAATTATACTTTAGCTGGGAAGACAGAATGTTGGGAAGAGATAACAATCCATTTCCTAAACATGACATTAATTAAACTTTTGCTGGGAAGACAGAACAATCCCTTCCGTCTCATTGTATTTGTGAGTATTTCCATTAGTAGCACCTACTACTCTACATATGGTCATCATTAAGATACTGCAGGTGTAGGCCAACAAGAGCTAACCAAATAAGGGTAGGAGAATACTTGGTCAGAAATCAAGGTTTACGTTCCACAGCAACTGCAATGACACGTAAGGCTGATAACTTTTTTTAAAATTGTTCATTCATCAATTTCATTCAGTATCCAAAATATTAGGCTCCTCCTGGAATGAGGCTTAATGATTATTCCATTGCAACACACTGTGACAACCATGCTCACGTATTACAGGTTTCTTCAATGGAATGTAATATAGTTTCAACAGGCTCATGCAGTAGCTCGACACCCGACAAAGACAAATCAAGGCAGGAAACATTACTTAGAAAACTGATACTGAGTGAGAAGAGAAAAAGGTCAAAAATCTTGCATGAAAAAGGTTAGTATTCTGTTCAACAATTCCATATAGCTGGTCAGCAATTCTTCACCTAAATAAAATGTTCTTGAGGTTCTGACCTTTTCATTGCAGAAAAATGTAGTCCTCGACTTAAAAAACGACAAGCGTCTCCAATGGAAATGTCGAATCTTCGCTCAAACACACCCAGCACTCTTCGAAGAACTCCTCGGAGGGAAATCTACAATTGTAAGTTCTGGTCACAGAACTTCTATATCATGAAGTTGAACATTCTCAGTTTATTCAGGCCATCAGATCAGTCATCTCCGTTGTCTTCACAAATTTGTCCATGTGCGGCTAAGTCTTCTTCCCCCACATTCAAACAGCCTCAAGATCCTACTCTCTACATTGCATCACCTGTGGCAACTAACTCTTCAACAGCCAGTCCATTAAAATTAACAGGTTCGTGTATGGGAAAGTTATAACCCTGCAAACAGCACACATCCATTTCGCAATCGAAGAAAAATAAAAGGAAAAACTGGAAGATTTATGTTCTGATTTTTCTGTGTCAGAATAATCCCGTACAGAACTGACATTGTTAATTTGCTTGCAGAAAACAGTCAACCTCATTGTCATTTGTTAGGAACTACTTCAATGGAGGGTAAATTAGTTTTCAGGAACTCATTAATTTTCCAGACAATGAATGGAGACATAACAAAATATGAAATGAAAAAAAAATTAAAATGCAAAAGGTTAATATAATCATCGAACTGAAAATTACAAGCATCGAAAAAAATAGCAGAACATCAACGGAAAAAAAAACATCAACTGAAAAATTGGATTAACAATATATAAAATAAAATAGCAAAAAATATATTTAAAATTAAATAAAAATCGATAAAAATTGAAGAAAAAACATTGATTACAACTAACAAAAATCAACTAAAATCATAAAAACATCAACAAATCTTCAATTATCAATTTTTAATAGAAACTATAAAATCAACTAATATCAACCAAAAACTAAAAATATGAATTACTATCACATAAAATTCACCAAGAAAATGAAAAACATCTACATAAGTAAAAGAACACTACAAAAAATCAACCTATCTCACCCAAAACTACAAATATCAACTCGTATCACCTAAAATTCACCGAGAAAATGAAAAATACCAATATGAGAGAAAAAAGCAAAAAATATCAACCCATATAGTCCAAAAAAATACAAAGACATCGACTCATGTCAACTAAAACTCACCCTAGAAAATGAAAATATCAACATGAGAAAAAATAAAAACATCAACAAAAAATTACGGTACCTCAAGAGTATAAATTATTCACTAAAAAAAAATCATAAAACGTCATTTTTTTAAACTACAAATATCAACCTATATCACCAAAAATATACAAACATCAATTTCTAAAACCTGAACCTCATCTGGAAAATGAAAAACATCAGCATAAGAAAAATGACAAAACAAACATCAACTCCTATTACCAAAACCCCAGCCGGAAAATGGGGGGGGGGGGAATAAATATGAGGAAATTTAATAAAATTACAAATATCAATGCATATCATCCAAAAAAACTACAAAACATCAACGCATATCAAATAAATGTCAACCAATTAATGAAAAATATCAACATAGGAGGAAAAAAAAACTACAAACAGCAACAAAAAATTACAGTACCTCAATAATAATAATAAATTATAAATATCAATCCATAACTCCCAAAAAAACCACAAAACATCAACGCATATCGATTAAATGTCACCGAATAATGAAAAACATCAATATAAGAGGAAAAAAAACTACAAACATCAACAAAAAAACTACACTACTTCAACAATAAAAAATGACAAATATCAATCCATATCACCCAAAAAAAATACAAAACATCAACGCATATCAATTAAATATCACCTGAATAATGAAAAACATCAACATAAGAGATTTTTTTTTACAAACATCAACAAAAAGCTACAACAATAAAAATTCTTTAAAAAAAAGGACCCAGTGAGATTTGAACCCAGGTCTCCAACCTCAAAGCATAGAGTAACAACCACTACACCAAAAACTCTTATTGAACATATAGTAAGTCAAATAATATTAAACCTCAGCATGTACATCAAGAACATAATTTCTTCAAAATAAAGGTCACAAAGAGATTCGAACCCAAGACTTCAACCTCAAGAGCAAGAGTGCTAACCACTGGACCAAAAAACCTTTGCTGATAGGAAACTCAGTCAAATAAATATTAAAGCTCAGCATGTATCTCAAGAACATAAATTCTTCAAAATAAAACGTGTATTGAGTTTCGAACTCATGACCTCTACCTCAACAACCAGAGTTATAACCACTGAACAAAATAAATTTTCTGATCACATACTCAATCAATAAATATTAAACATCAACATATCACTTCGAAAATAATTAAACCGAAGCTCAGCTGCCGTCGCCGTCCGTCATCGCCTCCGTCTGCCGCAATCCGCCCGTCCACCGGAGTCTATAATCTCGCGTGTGTTGCATGCGCAAGTCTTCTTCTCCACATAGCGCTTGGATCTTACGCGTCTGAACGTCGCCTGCAATTCCTGAACATCGCCTGCCGGAAACGTCGATTGTGTCATTCTACAGCAAGCGTCGGCCGTTCGAATCGGTTGTTTTCTTCTCACTCTGTCGGCGAAAGCGTCGATCGTTGGTGTCGGAAACATAGAACTCGCGGGAGAAAAATAGTGAAGAACCGGTGACGTTCATGTAGCTTCGATCGTCGGCGCCGTTCGAAGCAGAAGAGCGGCAATTCGCAAAGCGTCTTCGTCGGCGGATCTAGGGCAAGACGTCACAGGCAGAAGATCGGCGGAAATCCAGCTGGAATCCAGCGTAGATCCGGCAGAAAATCGGTGGAAACCATCGATCGGTGATAGTTGATGATGGACGAGAGGTTTCCGGCGAGACAAAAAAGGAAAATGAAAAAATCTGATATTTTTGTGATATATATAGTAGTTTAATAATTACGCAGTAGGTCCCTAAATTTTTCACCATATTTTAAAAAACTATCCCTAATGAAACTTCTTATAATTGCACAAATAATCCTTGGCCTAAAATTTAGGCTGCCTAAAACAAGACTTTGTCTTTGTAGTTATATACCAATTTAATTTTAGGGTTAAAATTAGAAAGTTTTGACTAAATGAATAGTTATACTCCCTCTGTCTCAGACCAAGCTTCACAGAATGTTTTTCACGGTTTTCAACAAGCATGTTTGACCGTTAATATGTTTAACTACGTATAATAACGGCAAATAAAAAATTGATATTTAGAAACTACTTACTATGACGAATTCAACAATATCACATACACTAATATTATTTTTATATCTATTTAAATATGTTGTCAAAGTTTGACAGTGTTGACTGACAAATAGTAAGTCTGCACCTTAATCTGGAACATATTAGTATGACATATTGAAATAGGAGATAGAGAGTAATAAAAATGAGGGAATAGTTGATTTGAAGACCACGTTAAAATGAACGCTAGTACTCCTCCAAAGTAAACTCATTCCAAATTTAAAATAAAATGAGGTAAGTAAACTCATTCCAAATTTAAAATGAACGCTAGTACTGAAAGGCGAAGTTTTTTTTAACAGTAGTGTGTGCCAATTCACACAAAGCGTCATGATTCGAAATTAATAAACATAAAGAGTTTGGTAGCATCTAACTAACGTTCACTTATGCAGGTAAGAGTAATTAAATAAAGTTTCATTGAACTAATTTACATTTATGTGTCATACTTCTTAAGTTGCATAGGTTTATTCTGTTCTTTACTTTGTTTTGGTATTCCTCCGCATTCCACTAAAAATGATACATTAATTTTTTTGTTCATCTCACAAAAAATAACAAAATTTAAAAGTTAAACAAAATAATGAAAAATATGTTGTTCTCACTATGTCCTCTTTAAGTTCAATAATTTTTAGATTAGGTTTCTTTCCCAAAATATCTCTCTCTTTTCACAATAATATCATGTCACATTAGCAGCTAAAAGAGCGAGTTAAAAACTGTTTCGCCATTTTTTACGAAATGAAGTTAGTATAATATTACGTCAGAAAGTCCAACAACCTTATAAAGAATGTTCCTTATTGTCGAAAAATAACAAATTCCTAACTTTAAACTTGGTTCGAAATGAGCTTTTTGACTTTTGTCGAACAAAAATTCAAATAGTTGTCCACCACCACTGCAATTTTAGCACCACAAGCATCATTTTCTCATCACCACCACCACCACCAACATCATCGTTATCTTATCAACACTACCATTATCAATAGGTTTTCAAAGGCTTGTGGCTCTAATTCTTTCAACTATCACCAAATATATATTTTAAAGAAAATAAAAACTTAATATCATGCATCAGATGTAGAACTAGATGAATGGGGCTAAGCAAAGTCATAGGGCTTCGTGTTTAAACTTTGTATGAGTATAATTTTTGTTGTGCGGAATACCGGAGAAAGAACAAACGCAGAAAATAAAGAAAAAATAAAACACAGAGATTTTACGTGGTTCACCAATTGGCTACATCCATGGCCGACCAAAATCGGATT
>JAULKK010306531.1:0-12214 GCA_032355705.1 Rubia peregrina
CTGGTCCCAAATGTTTGGACCATGGCCCAGGTCTCAAATGTTTGGGACTCCTTTGAGACCCCCACTGTGGGATTTAACTGTCTCAGTTCTGTCTCAATTTTTAATTGAGACTCAATTGAGACCCCCACTATACATGCTGTAATGCTCTTTTAGGTGTGAAAGTACAAACAAAGAATTGCTTTGTAGTTGTAAATAATTAGTTAATTATTTTCATTTTGAAGTAATTTGAGAATTAAATAAGTTATTATAGGTTAGGGTTGGACGCACTAATAATTTAGTTAGATTGGGGCTTGTCTTTCTTTTAATTATTTTGTATGCTTAATTACTTAGGCTGTAACCTAAGGAAAATATAGGTGGCGTAGTTGTAGTAACTTGATATAAGTATTGCGGACTCCAGCTAGCGCAGCTCCTTATTGAATGGTATAATCTGGCCGTATTGCCAAACGTATGGGCGGCCGAATTCAGCGTTTGAAAAGCTTATTAAATATACCCACCTTGTTTTGTTTTAAAGTGTTCGGAAGATTATCCCGATTACAATGAACAGAAGAAAAAATTGTAATACCGTTAATATATATATATATATATATAAAGTTAGTATCACTGTATCAATGGAAAAAAACATACTGTGACGTCTTGTGAAATATCCCTATTCAACGTGTTCTGAAATATTGTGACGCATTAAAATATCATTATATATTTTTGACGTTTTAAGATGCAGATCAAGTTAGAAGTTTCATTAAATTTTGTGATATGGATTCAGTTTAATGACATGTGCACATCTCACAAATATTTAGTGACACCTAAAGGTGGAAAAAATATTGTGACATTTTCTTATCTATCACAAAATATGTGTCACTACTGGAATCTTTTTTTGTAGTGAGCATAAATAACTGGGGAATTAATGATTTTGGGTAGTAAGAATCTCACAAATCAAGAATTCGGTTTAGAGAAATTTGCGGATAATTTTTTCTCATTTTCGTGCAACGTGCTGGTTTTTACTATCATACTATGTTTCATTTCCAGTGCTTGATGTTTCAACCAAACCTAGTGATATTTTGTCAGAATTCTTTCTTTCCACTAAAATCATTTGTTTTAAAGTTAAAATTTGATCTTATAATTTAAAATCTTGTGTTTACATGTTAAATGTTAACACTTTATACATTTTAACACTGGTTCCTAATATTTTATTATAAATAAAAGAGTAATGATATTCTCAGTGAAACTGAAATATCAAAGTGAATGATGTGGCATTAGAAAAATGAATAATACATCCATTATTTGTTGCAATTTTTTAGGAAGGTGATTAGTGATTTGGTCTTTTTATTAGTGTTCTGTTATTCATTTTGATGTTTCACTATGTATTTTCACTGAAAGCATCATTACTATTTAAAATTTTATTTTGACTGATATATTAGTTTTTCAGCGTGATGTTCTGAAACTTTATATCGATAATTCTTTATTTCGAATAATAGATTCTTTTATAATGCACGCCTTGATGTTTCAATTGGGTGAATTAATTTTTTATATTGTAATAGTGATGTTTTATTTTATTTTTCCGATATCAATGTCACATGTTGGTCTACACTTTGATGTTTTAAAATTTATGTGTATTTTTATTCAATGTATGCCTTGATATATCAATAGTGTTAATTATTTTTTTAAAATTTTAAAATTGTGTTTATTTTTTCTGATATTATGTCACATTTTGGTGCATAATTTGATGTTTTAAAAAAATTGTGTGCTTTTATTTAATATTTAACTATTTTAATCTAATATATTTTATTGTATTAATTTAATTGTTTAAATGTTATAATTTAATGTGTATCTTAGAATTTTATTTGATGTTTAACTATGTTAACCTGTGTTTTTAATGTTTTCATTTGATGTTGAATTATTTTTATTTGATTTTTAAAAAAAATCTTTTGTTTGGAGTTCGTCTTGAACGACGGTGTTTCCTTAAGTTATGGAAAGACCAAAATTTAAACTGCAAAGTAGAAGAAGTCAAGATGAAAATTTTGGATTGTATTAATCGGGTCATAAACTTATAACTACTGCACGTTCTATAATAAACTTTAATATTGCTACTGAAATATTTTGTCTTTCTATAATTCTAATTCAAGGTAGAAATTCTAATTTAATTTCTACTTTGAATTATATTATTTGTGTTGTATTACTCCCTCCGTCCCAGGTCCATTTTCACTGCAATCATTATCTCGTTGTTCAAGAAACATGTTTTACTAATAATATGTTTACCTGCGTGGCTACGTATAATAACGGAAAATAAAAGGTTGATATTTAGAAAATACTTACTACGACAAATTGAACAATATAATAGACGATACTATTGTTGTTCATATATCTATTCAAATATGCGGTCAAAGTTTGATTGAGAATAGTGTCAAAAAAGTGTTCAAATAGAGATGAGACAGAGGGAGTATATTATTTGTTGTTTGCTATTTCATTTTGTGATTTTAATATTTTTTTAATATAATGTTTAACTATATTAATTTGGGCAAAGTCTTGGGAAAGACGGTCTTTCCATAGGCATATGGAAAGATGAAGTTGAATTAGAATTATAGAAAGGTAAAAGATTTTGATTGCAACATTAAAAAAATTATTATGAAACATGTTATATAGTTATAAGTTTATGACCCGATTAATGCAACCCAAAATTTTTATCGTGATTTCTTCTAATTTACAGTTTAAACCTTGGTCTTTCCATAACTTATGGAAATACCATTTTTCAAGAGTTGCGCTCATTAATTTGATAGTAATTTAATATTTTTATTTAATTTTACTTATTTGATTTGAAGTTTGATTTTTTAGCACTTTTATTTGATCTTTAATTAATTTAATTTGATGTTTGACTTTTTTCGCACTTTCATTTGATTTTTAATTAATATAATTTGATGTTTCATTTTTTTATTTGATTTTCAATTAGGCCCAAAGTGAAAGCAAGATTGTGGTCCCAAACTTTGCAATTGACCCGCCTTTGCCCGATTCGGATTTCCTCGTCCCGCCTCTTTCCGACCCATTTTTACTTGCAGATGAAATTTGGATCCTCCACCCGCCTCTAGATTTTTTGCTTCACCCGTCTTCGCCTGCGCTATCGTTTACCGCCTTTTATGAAACTCCTTTTTTTCCATTACTTCGTTGCCTTCGCCTTGCAATACCCGGCGGAGCTTTCAACGTCGAGCTTTGTTCGTCAAGCTTTCTCCATCAATAAAAGAGGCCGGCAGCCAGCGGACGGCGAAGCATGAAAACACGACTACGACGGCGATGCAAGCATGAAGACGCAAAACACAGTAGCTCGAAGACGGTGGCTATGACGGACGATGACGGAGAAGGAAGGAGCGGATGTTAGGTTTATTTCAGTTATTTGCAAATCAGTTCCTGACTTTCAGCATTATTTTCAAAAATCACCTCGTATAAGATAATTTAGTTTTTGCCCCAAATTTAAAATGCTTTCATATTATAATTTCACTATTTATAATTTACTCCCCATTCGGCGTGAGACGGTCTCAAATAATCCCTCCGTCACAGTTCAACCTGCACACTTTTTGGTCAACTTTCTCAAGACACATTTGACCATAAATTTTAACCAGTATATAGATGCAAATATCATTATGTGAAATATCATTGGATTCTCTGCATGATGTATTCTCTAAACATCAAATTTTAATACACCATTATTATACATAAATTAAGTTATCGTTGGTCAAACATGGTATGAAAAAATTGACCAAAAAGTGTGCAGCTTGAATTGAGACAGAGAGAGTGTTTTTTTATGCTTCAAGATGTAGTTCAATTTAGAAGTGTCACTAAAGTTGTGACATGGATTGATGTAGCGATTCAGCTTAGTGACATGTGTACATATCACAAAATATTTAGTGACACTTAAAGGAGGAACAAATATTGTGACATTTACTTAATGACCATAAAATATGCGTCACTAGTGGGTTTTTTTTTGTTGTGAGTATATATTGTTTTTGTTTCTTGTTGAATAATAAATACGATTTTGGACTGGACAACTGCACTTTTCTACGTGGCCCAATCAGTTAACATCCATCAAAAGTGGAGCTTTCTTTCTTTTTTATCTTTTCTTTTCTTATTATATATCTATAAATTAAATTAGTGTATTCGATTGCTTAATCGGATGTGATTCCTCTTTTTGATATTTTCATCTTGCAAAAACAATATTCTTCACATTTTAATCTATATTGAAACCTTTTTTTTCATAAGAGATTATTTTAACATGCAAAATAAAATGTCTTGGTAATTATTACAAGAGTTGAATTGAATTAAGGTTATCGGACATCAAATACGTTATACAAAGTCTTATTTTGCACTAATTAACAGTTAGGTGATGTTACTTTATCATTTATGTAACTGATAAGATAATTTGATGTTGAGTCCGTCTTTTGAAAGACCGTATTTCCATAAGTTATGGAAAGATCAAGATATAAGCTGCAATTCAGAAGAAATTAATCAAGATAAAATTTTCAAATTGCAACAATTGGGTCATAAATTTATAACTATTGCATGTTGCATAGTAAATTTTAATTTTGCAACCAAAATCATTTACATTTCTATAATTCTAATTCAACTCTGTCTATGCATATGTTAAAATATGAATGGTTGATTTATTCATTATACAGTGGTACAATATATAGAGTACAATGTACAGAATCACAAATGGAAAAGGACTCTATCTAAGGTACAAGATATACACAAAATATATCTTTAACACCCTCCTCAAGTTGGAGCATGTGGATCACGAATGACCAACTTGCCAAGAAGAGTCTGGAATGCATGTCGTCCAAGAGTTTTGGTGAACAAATCTGCAGGCTAACTAGAAATGCGTATATGATAAGTAACAACTTCACCAGACTATACCAAGTCACGAACAAAACGACAGTCAATCTGAATATGTTTCGTACGTCATGAAACACAGGATTGGTTGCAATATGAATAGCTTCCTAACCATCACAATATAACCGCATAGGAGAAGAGTGTCCTACGCCCAAAGACCAGAGTTAAGATTTAAACCAAATCAACTCACAACACACAACTATAGCACGATACTCAGTTTTAGCCGAAGAACAGAAACAATTGGTTGTTTCTCAGTGTTCCAAGAAATAGGAGATAAATCAGTCAAAGAACGACAAGTAATGGGGCAGGAAGCCCAATCATAATCACAAAAACTGTAAGCTGAAGAGAGCTCTTAAGAAAATGCAAAACTCACAATGCAGATTGCCAGTGTGCTAGACGCAGTTTCTCCATAAATTGCACCAAGGTGTGGACTAAATAACTGAGCTCCAGTCTAGGGATAGTCAGATAAATCAGCTTCCCAACAAGCCTGGCGCAGAAAGAGGATACCTAGGAGGTGGCCGCATGTACACCTCTTCATCCAGATCTTCATGCAGAAACACATTATGTACATCCATCTGATGAAGATCTCATCCACGTATAACCGCAACAACCAAGAAGAGACGAACTGAGCTCATCTTGGCAACTGGAGTAAATGTCTCGGTACAATCAGTACCCTCAATCTGACGATTTCCCAAGACAACCAATCATGTCTTGTATCTCTCGATAGAACCATCAGACTTGTACTTGATTCAAAACACCCATTTGCTCTCGATAACATGTTTACCAGGTGGAAAAGGAGATGAAACCTAGGTATTGTTCTGCTCAAGTGCATCAATCTCATCCTTCATTGCCATTTGCTAATGGGATTGCCAATAAGCTTCAGAATACGTCACCGAGTCCGAGCCATCTGTAACCGCCGCCAAAAATTTAGAATGCAAAACCAGTTTTTTTAAAAGAAATATAATCAGCAATAGGTTAACGAGTACCTAAAAATGGTTCAGGCGCAAATGAAGGTGTAGAAGAAATGGGGTTTATTGCAGAAGTAGCAGTGCAGACGTAATACTCGAACTTAACAGGCAGACGATGAATGTGAGTATTGAGTTGTCTAGTAGGCTGTGGAGATAGAGGCAGCTCATGGTTAAAGTTAGGCAGATCAACCAGCTCAGCCTGTGGCACAAGAGTGGCCGACCGTGGATGAAGAGAGACAGGTTGCGACAGAGGTGGCGGCTCGGAAGATAAAGGTCGAGACCTGTCTTACGATGCCAGGTGCGCTGGAGGCAGAGGCGGCAGTCGGCTGGACTTGGGTAGTGCAACAGGTGACATAAAAGGTGGCAACTTTGGTCCGGAGGAATCTAAGCTCGAACATAAAAGTTCAGTTCCATTATAAGCTCGAACACACTGAACTGTATGACGAAATTGTATCTGAATGATAACAAAGAACTCCTTCATCTTGGTAGGTACATGAGACTTAGATACTAATAAGTAAACTTAAACTACTCGGGGAATATCATCAACGATAGTCAAAAATGAAAATGCTCCACTAGAAGAAGGTGAGGCATAAGGCCCCCAAACATCACAATGTGTAAGTTCAAATAAATGACTAGCCTTAGAATTACTCAAAGGAAAACTAGCACTAGACTGTTTCGCCCAATTACAAACGGAACAATGAGCAGTTTCATTCAGTTGACTACAACTCAAAGCAAATACTGTGATAGAGGACAACACCGAAGAGGATGGATGACCAAATCGTTGATGCCATAAATCAGACGAAGACACAGTGGTGGCAAATGAAGCTGAAGGTGGTGAAGATAGTAGATCTCTCAATCTGCACAACCAATAAACTTCACCTTTCTAATCACCCGCACCAATCACCGTTCTTGTGTTGATATCCTATAAGATGCACAGTTTTTCGGTAAGCAAAAATAGATATTTTAAAGCAACAATTAACTTAGAGAAAGATAATAAGTTGCAACGTAATTCATGAATGAACAAAACAAGAGAAATAATCAGGTCTCCAAAGTGTAAGTTTATGTGTTGAGTAGCAATAGAGATAGATCCATCAGGTAGAATGACATCAACATTATCAGAAGGCTCAAGATCATTTAGAAGATCCCTGGCTCTGGTCATATGATATGAAGTTGCGGTATCAAGAATCCAAGGTAAAGTGTGCTTATCTGACATATTGTCAGTAGTATTCATCTTAGAGAACATATTAAAAACTGTACTCCATTGTTCTTTGGACAAGCGGGACCAAAATCTGTCGGATCAACATCGAAAAGGACGGTAGCAGGGTTAATCGTCGATGGAGTAATGGCGGCGGCAGAAGCAGCTCTAACAAATGGTGCGGCGGCCGACGCATGTGTTCGTTGATTTTGAGCTCGTGGGCCTAATCTTGGAAGACTGTTTTAGACAAACCAATTAGGATAACTAGTGATTTTGAAGCATGTAGTAATGTTGTAGCCTTTTCGATTGCAATGGGGGCACATAAGGTTCTTCCGATCAACGACGGCGGGCGCATTCCCTGGGGTTGCGGCTGTCTTTGGTAGTGGCGCTCGTCGACGAGCTGTAAATGCCATAGATTTTGAGTTGGAATCACGCGCATTCACGACAGTATTGTGGCGCTCCTCCTAAATTGCAAGAGAGTGAACACAACCAATAAAAGGCAAAGGATCCATGGCCAGAATATTTGACCGTAAAGTGTGATACACATCATCGAGGCCAATGAGAAATTGATGAACCATCTCATTCTCACGCTCTTTAGTAGCAAAAGCAGTAGCAGGACATACACATGTCTGAGCAGGCAAGTAAGTAAACAATTCATCCCACGGTTTCTTACATTTACCAAAATAAGCAGCAATAGACTGACCATTTTGACGACAAATATAAATGGCCTCGTGGATCTCACACATGCACGGACCATTCCCAACAGAAAAAAATATTGTTTAAGGTCATCTTAAAGTTCCTTAATAGACGTATAATAAGTAATGCCAGAACGAACAGAAGGATCAAGAATCTGAACAATCCAACCAACAAGCATAGAATTCACACTATTCCAGTCATAAAAAAATGGTTCACCAGGTAAAGGTTTAACCATAGAACCATCAAGAAATCCTTCTTTACGATTAGCATAAAATGCATTAAGCAGAGAGGTACTATATTCATTATAATTATCACCTTTCAAGATCTCAGGATAAATATTTAAACCTTGATTATCTGACTGATGAACATAGTAGAGATGAGTAATGGGCAAGACATGAGTAGAGTCACCCGCAGAGTGGCAGATGGCCAAGGCGGCGGCGACCGTCGCTGCCTGTATCGACGACGAAGGTCCTTCGACGGGGAGACCTTGAGGCGGCAGCGGGATTCCTCCGGCATGGAGACTTGAGCGGCGACACCAAACTTAGCAACGTCGATGGTGGGAGGAAGTGTTTCATCACCGCCGACGAGAACGGGAACAGCAACGACGAGATCTTCAATTTCAACCTGATTATAGAGATCCATGGGTGCAGAACGACATGGACGACAGCGTCAGCGTCAACAATGTATATTTTACCGTAAAAATTATTGAAGCAAGTGTTTTTTTATTATTGATGTAACCGTTTTTATCAATATGTTAGAAAATCATGGGAAGTTAACTCTGAAACGACGTAGAACTCTGCATCAATCATCTGGTTAAAAGAGAACAATGGATAAGTAGAATACTCATACTATCCTCATCCAAAGACTTGAAGGCATCCTTGTCATCGCCTTTCAAAAACAATATTGAGATTTTTACACTCCCCTGGTAACGGTCATTTCTAACACTTTTTTATAGACTTGGTTCGACAAATCTTATAAGCTGCGCACTTTGTAGTGTTCGATAAAGTGTTAAAAATAATTTATTTTAAAAATAAAAGTTATTTTTGGAAGAATGGCAGAAGTTGATCTCCCTCTCCTTTCTAAATAACTCAACTTTACTTGCAAAAACACTTTGGTCAAGCATAACCTGTAAACGCACAAGTCACGGGAGATAAGGTTTGCACGTTTTGTGATTGGGTTGCTCTCATAAGTCATAAGAATTGACCCATTTGTTAAACAAAAAGTTAGGCTCCCGTCTTTTCGTATCTATAAGTTTGGAAAATGTTAGGCTTTGCGTGTTTTGGCAAAGGGTTAGGTCATTAACGACGAAGCCACCATCTGTGGTATCATTATGCGACCAACCTCCAGTTGTTCATTAGAGGAGGATTGAAAGTTGCCTTTTGCGAACCTTCATTTCCAGCGCCTCCACATCCTTCCAAAACCTCTTTCCACTATGAAACTGGCCTCCTAAATTTAAATTTTGTATTTTCTACTTATCTCGAAACCACAAAACTCATATCATCTCACTCTTCATATGACCACAAATTGGCATTAATTCTCAAAACAACACAATCACTGTCATTCTCATCTCTTACACTCATATCAACCCCTGATAAAATATAAAGAACTTTATTACTGGTGCATTGATACTACATCAATGACAGATCTCATCAATGATGAGAGTTACAATATATAGTGCTATAACAAACCAAAGTCTAACTAGAATATGATTCTAAATATATAAGGAAATTAACATCTATAACTAATTCTGTAAGGAAACTAATTTTATTAGGTAACTACCATCTATAACATTTCCCTACAAGGGAAAGGGTTTTTATTTCCTTAACAACCCCACTTCAAATTAAACCCGTAATAATAAGCATTCAATCATCAATCCGCATACATCAAAATTGGCTGGTGTGTTTTTCGTCAATAGCAAATTCAAAACAAACAAATAAATTATACCATGAAGTTTATCGCCAAACATTTTTCAAATTTCAAGTTGTAGTAGCGGAGTCAAACTTTAAAGGAAAAGAAGGAAGTGTTAGATTTGGGGAAGGAGGGGAGAAGAAGGAAGAAAGAAGGTAAAGATGGAGGAAAATACACTAAGAGTGTGAAAAATGGCTGTACCCCACATTACTACAAATTAGATGCATCATAGATAGGACTTTTCTCGCAACACTTATTAAAATATTACAATGAAGTGTTACTTAAACCATTGAAAGTGTTACCAAAATCTTGAAAAGTATTACCAAAATTTTGAAAAGTGTTACACTAGATCTAATGCAACATCAACTAAGATAATACTTGTAAAAATGTTATAAAAATGTTCCCTGATACCAGTTATGACACAGGGAATCATTTTGAAAATTTATTTCAGAAGTCTCTTTTAAAAATGTCTCAAAATGCCTTAAAATAAAAATTTCCAGTGTGTACTTTTATGGAGCTCCTTAGACTCCATACGTAATCAATCAATGGATGAGCATGGAACAGTATGTAGTGTGAAAACTGGGATCACATGAATATGCTTCTTAAAAAGAGACACATATGGCAGAAAATACACAATTGCATGAAGGTGGATTATGTTTTTCACATGCAATTGTGTCCTCTTTTTCTAAATGTATAAATGCATCCACCGATGCCGTGTTAAAAGGTTATAAATAATAATGAAACACAGCTTGTAAATTGTAATAAAGGGTTTAGTTGGCCACTACTACCCAACTTCAAGTACAAACTATTAATTTTCATTACTTATTCGTTCCTTGTACTCGTACCAATTTTGAAAACCTCATAGTTATAGTTACATATACCATTACTTTTATCTAGTGCTTTGTTGATGATATTCTTGATAAACATGTCTATTTTTTATAGTATAGGATATCACACTGTTACAAAATAGACTCTCTCTCTCTTTGTACTTATTTAAACGTCTGTCCCATCTGTAATGACATATTCATTTTTTCAAAGTTAAATTTGGTAAACTTTGATCATAAATATAAATTAATATATACAATAAATATATCATGTGAGCTATTGTTGAATTCATCTTAACATATATTTTCCAATTATCAATTCTTTATGCAGAATTGGTACATGTATCTAGAGATATTGACGGTCAAACATGATCATTGAAAATCGTGAAAAAAGCAAATATGTCATTACTGTTGGGACGGAGGGAGTATAAATTGTTACCACTACAAAAAAAAATCAGTAGTGACGCATATTTTGTGATAAGTAAGGAAATGTCACAATATTTGCTCCTTCTTCAGGTGTCACTAAAAATGTTTGTGACACGTACACATGTCACTAAACTGAATTGCTACATCAATTCATGTCACAAATTTAGTGACGTTTCTTAATTGATCTGCATCTTAAAGCGTCACAAAAAAATAACAATACTTCAACGCGTCACAAAGTTTGAGTGACACGCTAAATAGAGGCACTTCATATCTTGTCACTAATAATTTTAGCAAAACTTTTATGTGCCACGGATGCTCCAAAAATGCGTCACAACTGGAAGTTTTTTATTGTAGTGTACTTATATCCTTACAAGAACATTACTTAAAATTTTAAAAATGTCATGCTAGATCCAATGTAAAATTACCTAAGATAATGTTGATAGTAGTGTTGCAATAGGTTCAATTTAATATTATTAGCATGTAAAACAACACTTTAAAAGTGTTACATTTTGTAGTAGTGACAATTTCTTACCAATTGACCACATGAATGGAGACTTGGCAATTTCCCTCTTCTAATTACAAACACAAATTACACAATTCAAAATTCAAAATTGAGCCTTTTCCACGTGGTTCTTTGGCAACGAAGGTGATACTTATTGGTAGGTGTCCCAATTTTAAATAAAAGCAGTGACCTTACTATGCAATCAGTTGGCATTTTGCAGTTTGCCGACTGCCGTGTGGGGCTTCAGGTCTTCCAGTTGTTATTAAGAATGAGGTTTTATCAATTTTTATTTCCTCAATTAAATTCAATTCAACTGAGTTGATCTGTTGTAACATGTTAAAAAGTATTGTTAGAAAAGTGTTACTACTCAAAATATCATTATTTTTTAAAACTAAATCACCAGAAAAGTAAATCTAAACTGTGGATAATCAATTTTTTATGATTATTAAAATGTGAGAATTATAAAAGAACAAACTAAAATTATAAAAGCGTATAATACATGAGAGAAAAATGGAGGGAGGGAAACAAGATAATATACATAAAGATGGAAATGGGGGCAGAATGAGGAGATTAAGGGAATAAAATAAGTAATGATATTTTGGAACTAACCAATTAAGCAAGATTAGTACTCCCTCTGTCCCACTTCAATCTGCATTTTTAGTCTACTTTCTCAAGACACATTTGACCATAAATTTTAACCAGTATATATGTACAAATATCATTATGTGAGATATCATTGGATTCCATGCATAATGTATTTTCTAAACATCAAATTTTAATACACCATTATTATACATAAATAAAGTTATCGTTGGTCAAACAT
>JAULKK010306542.1:0-12214 GCA_032355705.1 Rubia peregrina
GGGAAGATCAAGGCCCTGTTCCCAAAAGGTTTCTCCGAGTTCCTTTCAGGCAACAACCTGAAGATTGGGGACACCTTGATCTTCGAGTTGATAGAAGTTTGGGGGCCGATTGTCTTCAAGATTATCATCATGCGAGGGGCTTGAGTTTAGTGTAATTTCTATTATGATATTGGAACTAAAGACAATTATTAGTAACATTCGAAATTTTCTGTACTAATTTGCAAGGATTTTTAATAATTAATGTTTTAGCTATAATTTTACTACCTAATTTGAACAATATGTAATTGACTATATGTGGGATTTGATCAGTGAATGATTTTTAAAATCATTTCCAACCGTACTATTGAACACCATTTCCTACAATGTTTTAATTAAAAAACATTCAACGAATACTTTTGTAGACCGAAGTGAATCATTATCATAAAATGAACTAATTGTCCTTTTACATTCCCAAAACTTAAACTGATCATGAAGAGAGAGAAATTTCCGACCGAAGACAAGTGTACCTCCATGATTTTTTTAAATTTCCTTTGTTTCTGCACGTTCAAAATCTTTACCTGTCGGTTGTTTCCTATTATTCAACCATTTTCAAATGTAACGTAACAAAACTTAACATATTGAATTTTAAAATAATACTTCATCATTTTTTTTAAAGTCAATCCTTCTCAACTTTTTCATCTAAAAGTTCCATCTTTACTT
This sequence comes from Rubia peregrina, assembly GCA_032355705.1. Lineage (NCBI taxonomy): Eukaryota > Viridiplantae > Streptophyta > Magnoliopsida > Gentianales > Rubiaceae > Rubia > Rubia peregrina. Next base: position 700 of record JAULKK010306542.1, read on the forward strand.
ATCTACGGCATCGGTCGTCCATCGCACGCTATGTCATTGAAAACAAAATAATACGCGATTTTGGAAAGCATTAAAATACATCACATACAACGTCGCAGGCTATGTGTTAAGGTTATTTACTTCGTTTCTTGTCCCTTTTACTTCAGTTAATATATTAACCGAGGTAAAAAATTTATTTGCTTCGATTTTTTTTGTACGTCGGTATTTGACCTAAGCAATAAAACCGAGGTAAAAGGGGTAAAGTACTAGGTCATGTTTCTTGTAATTTTACAACATTGTTTTAGGCATGTATTTTAAAGGAGGTAGTCTACCCAAAATGGTTAGCAAACCCACTCATGGTAAAGAATGCAGACGCGGGGTGGAGAATGTGCGTAGACTTCACTAATCAAATAAGGCATGTCCAAAGGACTGTTATCCTTTGCCTAAAATTGATCAGCTAGTTGAAGATATTTCATGATACAAAGTTCTAGCTTTCTTGGATGCATTTAAGGGATATCACTAAATATTGATGAACCCAGAAGACGCAGAAAAAATGGCCTTCATAACAAGCTTAAGAATATTTTGATATGTGAAGATGCCATTTGGCCTAAAAAATGCAGGAGCAACATATCAGAGAGTAGTCGATAATGCATTTCGCAATCAAATAGGAAGAAATGCGGAAGCATATGTTGACGACATGATGATAAAAAACAAAAGGGTTTTCAACTTCGCGCAAGACTTGAAGGAAACCTTGGATACGCTAAGTGCGATTAGCATGAGGCTTAATCCCAAGAAATGCATAATTGGAGTAGGCGCAGGAAAATTCTTAGTATACAAGGTATCCTCCAAGGTGATTGAACCTACCCAAAAAAATACAAGCAAAAGTTGACCTTCCTCAGCCACAAACAGTGAAGGAAGTACACATATTAATGGGATCTTTGGCATCGCTTAGTAGGTTTGTTTCAAAGGGAGCTGAGTAAAAAAATTTAGCTAGAGTAATGGAAGTCAAAAAGCATACGAGTCCTTGAAGGAGCAGCTTAAGGCATTACAAGCACTGAATTCACCAATCCCTGGAGAGACCCTATATCTGTACCTGGTGATTTCAAAAAATGCAGTAAACTCAATTTTGGTGCATAAAGAAGGCCAAAAACAAGTACCAGTATACTACATTAGCATAATACTACAAAGTGCAGAGATGGCGTACTTTCCCGTTGAAAGGTTAACTTTAGCTTTAGTATATTCAACAAGGAAACTGCGAACCTATTTCCAAAGTCATGGGATCGTTGTCTATACTGATTACCCAAGCAAGAAGATCCAAAGTAAGCCTGAATCATCTGGTAGAATGACCAAGTGGGCTCTTGAATTGGGCTGATATGAGATCCAATTCCAACCGCAAACTGCAATCGAAGCTTAAGCCCTAGTAGATTTCTTTGCAGAGATGATAATTGCAGATGCACAAGAGAAAATTAGGCAAAAAAAATAATCTTAGAATCGATAAAGGAAAATCCAAGTTGGTAGACATTGCATGGAAATATTTCGTTGATGGAGCATCTAGCAAAGAAGGTTGCGACACAGAACTGCTATTAATTGATCCAGAAGGAGGAGAGCATAGATATTCACTTCGTTTTGACTTTTCACTCACCAACAATGAGGCTCAATATGAGGCATTAATATGTAGCTTAGATCTTACAATCAGAATAAAGGTCAAAAGCATTAGTGCCTTTAGTGATTCACAAATAGTGGTCCAGCAAGTACGAGGAGACTATGAAGTTTGAGAGAAGCTATTGATAAATTATTTAGGAAGAGTTCATCAGCTCATTGCCCAACTTGAATACTTTGATATTCAACATGTACGAAGGGGTGAAAACACAAAGGCAGACACCTTGAGCAAGTTGGCCACAGCTGGTTTTGATTAATTGGTTGGACACAAGGATGTGAAAGTTGAGGTCATCCCATTCAGAAGTATAGTGATAACAATTGTGTCAATGGTACAGACAGAAGAAGTAAACTGGATGACACCATTAATAGATTACTTCACAAGGGGAAAGTTCCCAGCTGACAAGATACAAGCTAAACAATTGGAATTGTGATTCACAACTACACCTATGAAGAAGTAATATTATAGAAAAAAGGCTTGTTATCTCCATGGATAAAGTGTATAGGACCATCGTAAACAGGGGAAATATTGAAAGAAGTTCAAGAAGTATTGTGTGGAATGCATCAAGGGTCTAGAACAATTGTGAAGAAGATAATTCGAGTAGGTTACTATTGGCCATCTATGTTCAACGATGTGTACAACTTTGTGCTAAAGTGCAAAAGTTGCTAGATCAATGCCTCGATATTGCATAAACATCATGTTGCTTTAACAAAAATATATGGAGCTTGGTCATTCGATAAATGGGGAATCGATCTAGTTGGACCTTTTCCAAATGGTGCTGGCAATGCAAGGTTTTTGATATTGGCAACTGACTACTTCATGAAATGGGTAGAAGCAGAGCCATTGGGAAGATTCACAGTAGAAGTAACAAGAAAGTTTGTTTGGAATAATATAGCTTCTTGCTTCGGGGTGCCACAAACTATCATCACAAACAATGGCACACAATTCACAAGTGGAACCTTTACTGAATGATGCTTGAAGTTAGGGATTACACTGAAGTTCACATATGTAGCTCACCCACAAGAAAATGGTCAGGGGGAAGTAACTAATAGAACGATAGTTCAGGGCATCCAAAAAATATTGGATGGGAAGCGAACTTCTTGGGTGGACGAGATACCCAACACCCAACATTTGACAACCAATATGAGAAACACCATACAATCTGATCTTTGGTCATGAGGCAGTAATACCAATGGAAATTGGGAACTTAAGCCTTTTAGTGGAGGAATACAAGGAGGACGATAATCCCAAAATGATGAGGTTAGATTTAGATGAACTCAAAGAAAAAAGACAATAAGAAACTATCAGAGAGACAAAGTACAAAGAAAAGTTGTCCAGAGCATACAATCAAAAGGTCAACGAGATGCAATTTTGAATCGGTGATCTTGTGCTGTGGAAAAATAAAGCAAGCCTGGCAGAAGAAAAAGGAAATCTAATCCCAAAATGGGACGACCTGTACAAGATAGTGAAAGTGCACCAATCCAACTGCTATGAGTTAGAAAGATTGGATGGCAACAACGTCCCCAACACTTGGTATGTGATCAACCTAAATGTTTTTATGTGTGGAACCAAGGTGGAGGATAGGAAAAATCCAGATTGAAGAATTGGGAAGCGTGCATTTTGATTGCAGAGTTTTCTTATAATCGCACTGTTCATTCTACCACCTCTTTATCTCCATTGAGATTGTTTATGGATTTTTACCAAATACACCTCTTGATTTAATTCCTTTGAATTTCAAACAGGTGCAAATTTGGATGGAGAAAAGAAGGATGATTTTGTGAAGCGATTGCATGAGAAGGTGTGATTGAATATTGAAAGGACAAATGCTTCAAATGCTGACAGAGCCAACCATGGCCGCCGATTTGTACAATCCAAGAAGGGGGACTGAGTTTTGTTGCATTTCTGGAAGGAGAGGTTTTCGAATGTTTGGGATTCCAAATTAAGTCCACGTGGTGATGGTCCTTTTAAAGTGTTGGCGCATGTGAATGATAATTGTTACAAGATTGATTTTCCAGGGGATTATGGTGCGAGTACTACCTTCAATGCTGCTGATTTATCTCCATTTACCTTTGGAGATGATTCAATTTCGAGGGGAAACATTTCGACCATGGAGGGAATGATGGATATGCCAAGACGACTACCACCATAAATGAAGACATTCCAAGACTTAATCAAACATTCAAGGGTTATGTTCGGGACTTCTAAGTGACAATGTTGGACCGATGACAAGGTCAAAAATAAAACTTAGAGATGCGGCATTGAATGCTTTGATAGATCACCTTTATGATGAAGAACTTAAGAATAAATTGGCTAGGGCTTGGATTAATTATTCAAGCTTGTCGATTAACTGAAGACATCGTGAAGAACACTATACTCTCTTTTCCCACTGGGTTTTTAACGAGGTAGTGTGATATTTGTAAACTATTGTAACATTATTTTATTTTGGTCCATAGCTTGGCCATGTGGGCTTTTGAAGAGCTATTCTTGAAATTCAGCCTGTTATTTTTTACCCAATCTATTAGAGTTTCAAAAATATTGTGTTTTATTCTGATTAGAATTAGATTTGGTATGTTTAGATAAGGTAGATTCATTCAACAATTCATTCAATATTTGGATTGATTTACTAGGATGAATATGGTAATCATTTAAATTTAAATTAGGTATTATAGTTAGATATAGTTTTACCTGCTTAAAGTTTCCATAATTATTTTTAGTTTCTAATTGTACTAGCCGAATTATACCCTATAAATAGGGTAGGCCATCCACGAAATTTTACACCTTCTTATCAATCCTATATTCAGAATTTTGAGATCATTCTCTGTGCTTGCAAGCTATCTTCATTATTAATTAATTCTACAGATTCATTAAGTATCAATAATCTTTTGAACTAATAATGTGGGCTAGTTAGTGAGCAAGTCGAGATTGAAGTACCCCGAGGGCTAGACTCTTGAATTTCGTGTGGCCAAATAGAGGGTTTGCAAAATTCCTTCATTCGGTCAAAGATTAAATTCCGCAATCCAGAGTCTTCGTAAGGAGATTCATATCACTATCTGCTCAGCTAGACCTTGTTAGAGTTGTTTAAACTATGGTAAGCTCTTTGCTTAGTGAGGTTCCTTCGCCAGTATTTACCAAGTGGAGTTTTTGTATTCACATAAAACAAGTAACCACATAAATCCTAGCACATGTAAAAGGATACGGGTGGTTTATACCAAAACGCAGTCAAGTTCCTATATGGCCACTGTGACTGACATCAGGGCATAAACTCTTCAGTGGTGTCCGAAGGCTATCAGATCCAGAATTCCATACTCGTCAACCATGACCAACATGTTAAGTTACGAGCTCATATCAGTACTATATGGTTATGCTAGCATCCCAAAAATGCCACGAGTAGCCAATCTAGTAATACAGTCCAGTCAATGACATTCCCCGCCGATCTAGACCAAACTCCTATCGCGTCGGGGTCCCCGATAAACATAGACAAGTAAGTAAGTAACACACAAACAAATTTGACATGGCAAGATAAAGTACAAGTCGGTCATCCACATATAATATCACAATAAGTAAACTCACATAATTTCACAATAATTAAGCAGGGTACAATAAAGTACACTCCGTATTTAATTATTATGAAAAAATAATAATTAACAGTTATAATCACAATGTTAACACAATATTATATACCTAATCTAAATCTTCCAAATAACTCATTTAAAGCAATAAGTATAATATAGAATGCAATATCCCCTTTTTAATTCAATTTGTGCTAGTGCGATGAAAACACTCACCTTTAACAAAAAAAGATCTCTTTGAATTTACCGCACTTCCACCGATATTAATCCAAGCATTAGCTGGTTGTAAGTAAGAAAATACTCCTCTAACTTCTCTCTTCTGCAATTCTCTCCAAAAAATGGCTCTCTGTAACGGCTCTCTGTACTTTGTCTCCTCCGATTAAAAATAAGACCGACCTTCACTCATAACGCCGCCCTTGACTGAACACACCACTTCGCCCGCCGCCATGGCGGCACCAATACCTAAATCCTTTCTCAAGCCCTTCAATCCAAAAAACTCCCAATCGCCAATAGCCTTTCATCAATACCAAACCTGACTCCTACTACACAGTATAAAGGATAATTCTCAGTTCTGTATTCGCCAGACCAAATCCATGTTTTATCAGGTCATTACTTAAATGCTCCGATAGGTAATTTCCCAAAAGGACGACCGAGGATGGATAAAATTGAGGCTGATTTGAAGACAATTGGGTTTTTAGGCAACTACCAAATTGGGGCTATTGACCACAGGAACATCCTAATCCGATTTCTACAGAATGAAGATTATCAAAGATGTTGGATCAAAGCTGTGTGGTTGTTTAATGAAACTTCGATGAGGGTGCTCAAATGGACCGTTGATTTCAAACCAAAGACGGAGTCATCAATTGTTTCGGTCTGGATTACAATACGAAATGTACCACTCTACTACCACAACATTCCATCTATAGAGGCAATTGAAAATCAGGTGGGGGTATGCATCAAAATGGATTTGGCTAGGGAAATATTAACAAGACCTTCCTCCATGAAAATGTGGGTTAGGTTGACTTGCAGAGCCAGCTACCTCTATCTATAAGGTTAGGTTCAATTTTGTAAAATGAGAAACATGCTATAGAATATGAGAACCTACCTATTTACTGTGGCCACTGCAAGAAAATCGGCCATGAACTCTCTAACTGTAGAATTGCAAAACCTGAATTGGTAAAAATATCTCATCCTAGAACTAGGAACCCTCCTTAAGATGAAATGAAGGTTGCTTGTATTTGGAAACCTTTGCCTCAGCCCTCTAAACACTCATAATGTATTACTATCTCACACAAACAAGGGGATTATGAGATTCAGTTTCTAGACAACCCAGTATTGATCATAAATGAAGATAACCAGCCTGGAAAGACTATATCTAGTAACCCTAGCATTTCTGCTTCACCAACCAGTAGCTCACTGTGCCACATAAAGGATAAGGAGAAGAGCCCTATAGCAACTGATACGGACATGATGAGATCTGACATTGCACTGGCTGATAAATCAGTAGACACTCTTAAGGAAAGGGACAAAGATCAGGAGGCCCATACACCAGCAGGTTCGAACAATTCATCAAGTACTTTCAGAGCAAAATAGGACTTATCAGGTATCATTCTACTTTCCCCCATCTAATGATCAAGATTATAACAATCTGCAAATTTCATCACTCAGGTCGAGCCCGCAGCAAGGAAATAGATTCTCAGTTGTACTCGAAAGAGACAAAACGAATTAGAAACTATTTGATATGGCTGAATCAAGTTCTAGAGAGCAACGGCTGGATGGGGTAAGTTTAATACCTACAAAGGGGAGTAGTAAATCTTCTGAATCTATAAAAAGGAGTTTTAAATCAGCAGGATTTGGGAAGAGAACTTTGTTTAATAGGTTAAATAGGATGAATTTGAGATCTTCCTCAAAGAGTAAAAAATGTTTTTAATGATTAACAAAAACCTTAACATTAGAGGTCATGTCTGGAACAGTCTAGATACATCCTTAGATAGACTAAAAAGACTAATTAATATTCATAAAATAAAAATTCACACGCATCTTGGAACCTAAACATGGTCATGATAAGATAAATAGCTATAGAATTAGGCTAAAATTTGATCACTGTCACAGCTCAACTGTTAATAACATATGGTTATTATGGATGGATAACATCAATATAAATGTAACATATGTCAAAGAACAATACACCTCAGCTAATCTGAGTAATAGCCTCTTTGCTGAAGATATGAATATTATTTTCATACATGCCTCTACTAACTTGAAGGATAGGAAAACACTTTGGGATGATCAGGATCTAATTCTTGGGCAAAACAAGATTTTAATAGGATATTTCAATGCTATGAACTCTGTGGATGCATATAAGGGTCCAAAAAACCCAAAATAGGGAAAGTATAGAGGAGTTCTCAGGTTTCATTATCAGAAATCAACTAGATCATATTCATACTGTGGGTAATACATTTACCTGGGCTAATGGTAGGAAACCACCAACAATAGAGAGGCTATATAGGGCTTTAGCAAACCAGAAATGGATTGAATATTTTCCTAATAGTTCAATTCATACCTTAAATAAAAATATATCTAATCACTGCCCTTTGCTGTTAACCATAGGTACAAAATTACCATCTTCACCAAAACCCTTTAGATTCCTTGATGTATAGCTTATTAGACCATAATTAAGACATGTTATTGAGCTAAGTTGGAATTCCCCAACCTAGGAAAAGGGAATGAGAAGACTTTTTCATAAACTCAAAAGATTAAAGCCTGAACTTAAGAAATGGAACAAGGAGGTTTTCTGTGACATTAATGAAAACATTAAAAAAAGATGAGGAATCACTTAGGATTCAGGAAATAGCATATGAGAATAGCAACTCTCTAGAGGAATTCATAGAAATAAAGCACAAAAATGCTATTTTGTTAAAGCACTTACGGAGGAAAAACTTTTCTAGCAGCAGAAGGCTAAAACCAAATGAATAAAAGAAGGAGATGCAAACACAAAATTCTTCCATGCCTCTGTTAAACAGAGGAGGCTAAATAAAAATATATCAAAAATTAAATCAACTGTAGAAGATTGGATTGATAACCCACTGGAAATTGAAAATGAGGCCATTTATTTCTTTAACCAATTAGTAACTGAAGAAACTGAACAAGACGCAGATTGTTTTAAATCACACTTCATTAATCAGATTACTAAGGTAATAACTGAAGAGGAAAACAAGACCCTACTTAGAAAACCTACCTTGGAGGAAATAAAACAAATAGTTTTCTCTTTGAATCCAAATGGATCTCCAGGTCCAAATGGGTATTCTTCATGCTCTTTTAAGCAATATTGGGATATTGTAGGAATGGACATTTGCCTTGCAACTATATATTTTATGAAAGGAAAGGCAATCCCCCCGGGCATAGCTAGCTCTTAGATAGTATTGATCCCAAAAAAGGAAATCCAAATAACATTTGCTAACTTTAGATCTATTAGTCTTTCTAACTTCATTAACAAAATCTTTTCTAAAATTATTGTTACTAGGATGACTGATATCCTACCATAAATTATATCGGATAACCAATCTGCTTTCATGAAGGGGAAAGATATGGCAGATATCATCATACACTTAAAGGAGATGGCTGTTTTTCTTAATAATAAACATAAATCCCCTAACTGTATTTTAAAGTTAGACCTAGCTAAGGCCTTTGATAGGGTTAGATGGAAGTTTTTAGATGATATCTTATTGAAATTTGGTTTTGATGCTAAGTTTATTAGGATTATAATTTCAAATCTATCATCAGCTTGGTTTTCTATTTTAATAAATGGAAAGGCAGCTGGATTTTTCCAACCAACAAGTAGTATAAGACAAGGTGACCCCCTTTCTCCCATTCTCTTTAACATTTTTTCTGAAGCATTTTCAAGAAGCGTCAAATTCTGCATATCTAACCATAAAATGAGTCAATTTGTTTTACCAAGATATGCTACCTCTATCTCCCATTTGAGCTATGCTGATGACACTGTAATATTTATACAGGCAACACCCCTTACTCTTGCTAGATTAAAAGCTTTTCTTCAAGTTTTTGAAACAACAAGTGGCCGAAAATTAATTACAAAAAGAGTAGCTTCTATGTTAGTAGATATGCCTCTCTTGGTCAAATAAAAATGATTTAACACAAATTAGGAATGACTAGAGGATCAGTGCCTTGTATTTACTTAGGATGCCCCATTTTCTTTGGTAGTCCTAAAGCTAGCTATTTCCAATCCTTAATTGAAAATATGATGGATTACTGGATAATTGGACAAACAAATGGTTGACTGTTGCAGGGAAACTAGTTTTGATTAAAAAAAAGTGTCATGTTTTTATTCCTCAGCATTTGTGGGCAATACTAAAACCACCAAATAAAGTCATGACACAGTTAAAAGGGAAAATTTCAACATTCTTATGGGGAGAGACTGTAAATGGAATGAAAAAGGTTTGGAGGAGCTTAATTTTTTTTCTTTCCCTACAAATCAAAATGGATTAGGAATTAGAAACTTTAAGGATATCATTGACAGTTTCTCACTAAAAATGTGGTGGAAATTTCAGTTAGGAATTACACCCTGGGCACTGTTCATCTGGTCTTTACCTATTAAGAAAAGACTGTCTCAAAACTATCTTAGGATCTGTAATATCAACAACATAGCTGAAACAAAAGTAAGAGTCATCCATGGTGAAGGAAGGGCTAACTTATACCCATCAAATTGGACAAACTATGGAAGCCTGCAGGACTATCAACACTTACAAATGGGAGTAATCCTCCATTGAAGATTTTGTGAAGAAAAAATGTCTATTTGCCATTACTATCTAATCTTCCAACTCACATACTAGCTGTTTTACAGAAAAGCAACCATAAATGAAGACAGGAGGGATAGGCTAATATGGAAACCAAACGAAGGAGGTTTTACATGTAAATCTGCTTTCCAAGTGATTGCAAAAGGGAGAAGGCCACTCAAAATACTGAAGTATATTTGGCACAACAAAATGCCCAAGAAAGTACCTTTTTTCTTGTAGAAACTGGCTAATTCAATTTTGCCTTTTGATGACATTATTTGTTATTCTAATATTATCTTGGCTTCTAAATGCTCAATGTGTGACAACTGTGATACTATGACTCATTTTTTTTCTTCAATTCATGTGATCTCGCAGTTTCTGTTTGGAGCCATTTTGAAAACCTGATTGGCTTTAGAACTACAACACTGCCTACCATTTTTGACAGACTATCATTCTACTAGTCTACTAAGGGAGAAACAGCTTTGCATAGTTTATTCTTACGTTTATACCTTCTTTCATATTCTGGAACTTGTGGAAGAAGAGAAACGAATTTATATATCAAGATAAATCTCCACATTTGATGACTATTATTGAATCTGTCAAAAATAATTTGTTTCAAACATTTCATGCCAACCTTGTCTAGAGTAGTAAAACTGAGGATATGTATTGGTTTAAACTGGGTTTTACCCCAATCATGAAACCCAAACAGAGGCCTAAACTTAGGAGTAGTTAGATGGACAATGCTTACGGAAGAGTATAAGGTAAATGTGGATGCATCCTGGACACAAGCTTAGAAATGAGAGGGGTGTGCTGATTAGAGCTCTGGTAAAGTCCGAACATGCTACATTAGTTTTACATGCAGAAATCAAAGCTCTCAAATTGGGATATAAGTTTGCTATCTATTTTAATTTGAATAGATTTAGTCTTGAATCGGACAGTATACAGGCTATAGAAGTAATCAAAAATCCACACAAAGGACCTTGGAGAATCTATGAGAAGGTTTTTTATATACATTTGCAACTTGAGTGTACTCTAATCACACACTAAGACAGGGTAATAAGATGGTTGATTATTTGGCAAGTTTAGTGGATAAAAATGCTACAATTGAGAAAGTATTTACAATCCATCAACTTGACCAAAAAGCAAGGGGTTTACTTTATCTAGATAAACTTGGGATTCCTGATATAAGGGTGGATTGATGCTACTCATGTATTTCAGTGAACTCTTCGTGTAGGACATCATACTGGATTAAAGTACAGCAATGAACTTTGATTAATTGAAGTAGAATGAGTGCTGAAAAAGAGAGCAACTGAGTAAAGTTTGGATGTCATCAGAGGAAAGTTTGGAGGCGGGTTAATGGCCTCTCATCTGCGGCCAAGTTTGACTGGAGGGTTCAAAGCAAAAGACCATCAGAGAACAACTCAGCAATCAATATCATACAACCTTGGTGATGTTATACCAGTATATGTATATATATATACATATATATATATATATATATATATCTACAAGAGATA
>JAULKK010306553.1:0-12214 GCA_032355705.1 Rubia peregrina
AATTACCAAAATAACCTCCACTTAATTTTTGAAAAGCTAAGGACCATTGACCATCCCCTAAAGTGGGGCCCACGCTTCATCAATATCGATATAAAAATTCCTTCAGGATTAAAAAACAGTGTGATCTGGACCAAGATTCGAAGCTATTCATCCGCAACTTGGCCGGGTGAGATTTAGTTTCCGTTTTCAAACCTAATTCCAGCTAATTTCCCTCGCCTGAGTTGGATTACTCGAACGGATTCAAGATATGGGGAAAAAATCAAAATTTGGTTTCTAATTTTGTTTTTAAGGGGTAAAACAATCATTTCCTTAGTGACTAAAGTTGACCAATTTTCCAGATGTCACCTAGATTACAAATGCACTTTCAAAATGTCACCAGGGGTACAAATGTACTTTCAAAAAACTGGAGGGTATATGTGCACAAAACAAGGAATTGAAGGGCATAAATGCACATTTTTCTTGAAATTTAAATAACTTCTCTCTCACTCCCTTTAACCATTCTTTCCTCCTCTCCACATTAATCCGCCAACAACCACCACCACCCACCGTCGACCACCGCCAACCTCTTCGCAGGAAAAGTTAGAATTTTCTTTTAAAAAAAATTAAATTCAAATTTGTCGCCATAATATTTGGTCAGAATGTCTGAAATTTGATCTTTTGCCTTAAGAATCTTAATTTTTTGGCTCATCCTAGTTCCAAAAATCACCGAAAATGTTGTTTTGTTTTTTGGGAGTTTGGTAGATGGGAAGGGGCTGGGGGTGACCAATGAAGGGGTGAAATGGTCCGGAGAAGTGGTAGAGGGTGGAGGCGTCGCAGAGAACGCGGGGTTAGTGGGGAAAAGTGGGCTGGGGGGAACGATTACGCTGAGGGCAGCGGGATAGGGGAAGTAGTGAGCTGACGGGAGGGAAGCTGACGAAGGGAGGATAGGATTAGGACGGTGGCCAGACTTGGGGATGGGGTGATAGGTTTATAGGGTTTTTAATATGAAATTTAAAATTAAATTTTATTCTGGGAAATAATCTTAATTTAAGATTAAAATCTAAAAATAAATTTTTAATTAAATAGAATAATCTGAAAATATTGTTAGGATTGAATTCAAAAATAAAAATAACATTAAAATATAAAATATTGTAAGAATCTATAAGCAAACATAGTATTATAAAATAAAAGTTCAAATTTAAAATAATATTATGAAAATAAAAGTTAAATTTGACAATAGTCTCATTTAATTATTATTTATTTTGTAAATAACGGAAATAAATAATTCTTTGAATATAAAATATTGAATGTTTTGTTAAGAATTTGTTCTTTATGTTATATAATTTCATTAATAAGTAAATAAATAATTTATTATTTATAACATATAAGATGAAAATTACATGAGTAGTTGAGAATATAGTTTGTATTCTATTTAAATTTATATGTTTTCATTAGTAGTTTGGAATTATGTATAATTTTTTTAAATCAGTTAACATCTTATTCTTATATGTGCTATATATTTCTCCTATAATTATGTAATTGTTAAGATAATAATTTTATTTCATATTTTACAAATGAGCACTGACGGCAGACCCCTTGATAAAGGTTGATGTATACATGAACGGGGGATTAGTGCGTCGGCCAGACATGCAAGAATTAGTGCGTATGTCTAGGAACAGTTACAGGGAATTGTGAAAGATCACGAGGTACCTGCTGAGCCATCTTCTCCTAGGTCTAGTGATAATTTTGATCAAATGGCAACCTGGGATGGCTGGGATCTCACCATTCTCACTGACGGTGAAGTGTACTCATTCTGCGAGGAAGGAAACTGACAATCATTGTTTTAGCCTGGTGATGAAGCACTCGTATATATCCCACATGATGGTTGGGGTGTAGAACCATGACCAGACGTTAGGGGGGGGGGCAGAGTACATGCAATGTTCCCGCCAGTGGCCCAGCTAAGACAACTTTACATGTAAAGGTGAAAATTCCAGCACCTCTTAGTGGAGGAGGTAGACATACGTAAAAAATAGAGCCAGTCTATTTTCCCAGTCTTCAGGTTGATCATGTAATGTTCGTGAGTCTGGAACTAATAGGGGTGTTAGGAACAAGAGGAAGCATGTTACTGATGAAGACTAGCTTGAGGGGGGGCGATGGGTGGTGACCCGCAAGATGACCTTGTCATACCCAGTTTTGGAGGTCATGTTGCAGTTGATGTTTGGAATGGAATAGAGTGGGGTTTGATGAAATGCCACAATCATGCAACTCTTTGGAAGTAGCTAGTCACTACATTCTTGGATTGCAGTGATGTTGTTCATGCCAGAATACGTGCGACCGGGTTGTTGTACATTCCCACGATTATGTTCAAGTACCTTGACATGGGATTTATATATATTTTTAAGAGATGACATCCGTATACAAACTCATTCCACATTCCTTTCGGGAAATGACAGTCCTATTGCACGATGTTGAGATGATTCTTGGAATTTCTATTGACGGTGGCTCTGTTGCTAGTACTATGTTGGCAGAGGCCATTCAGGAAGGAAGTGCTAAACTGTTTGGGAAAGACGTGGAGTCCTTCCTGCGGGGAGATTGGAACGGGGGTAATATTGATGGACAAGCATTAATGGACAGGTGTGTAGCGTCAAGTCAGAGCGATAACTTCCAATTCATGTGCTACATGTTGTACCTCTTTTCCTCCACTCTCTTTGTTGATAAGGCCGAAACTAAGTTTAGAGCCAACCTCCTCCCTGTAGATGATTTGCAATTATTCTGGGGTTCGGCGACCTTGGCCTATTTGTATTGATGGCTAGGAATTGCCTCTAGATCCAAGGCCAGCGGGTTTTGTGGATGTTGAACGCTACTAGAATCATTGATCTACGAGTATTTCCCATGTTCCATCCGAGACAGAGTACATCGCCACCTCTTCCGGGGTGAGCCAGCAGGTGCCACTCTCAAGAGAATATGAGGAAGGATACTCAAGGTCTTCTTACCATCAGGCATCAACTAGGTGTTTTACAGGCTGACCAGGTATGATTATCATGTTTTATATTTATTGTGAGAATTATAGGTAGATTGGATAATATATGACATTTATAATTTTTGGTAACAACTATAGGTAGATTGGATGCCATATGGAAATGATGTGCCCAGAGACGGGAAGATGATGACTCATTACCACGGTGTGATTCGATACCTTAAAGTAATAGAGGTGTACATGCCTGAGCGGGTGGTGCCCCATCTTGGTATCTTGCAAGGGATAGCGTACAACATTAGGATTACGTCAGAACCTTGCGTCAGGCCCGCTAATCCCTCAACTTATTCAGTGACCTACTCAGAGATGATGCAGTTGACTTTATGGGACATGTGTTACACATGGAACCGTGGTCAGCTAGGTGAGTTTCCTATTGACACCAGTCCATCTGTATGCATCTTAGATTACGAGGATTGGTTCACGACTCATTCTCACCCCTTGATAACAAATCTTGAACATGATCATACCAGATGTGGAGCTGTGTCGACCAATCTCGATTTATTGGAAAGTTTTCTTTAAATGTTTGCTTTAATTTTATTAAATTTAACTTATTGAATTTGATAATACACGTTTCTTGTTAATCAGTTGTTGGATGATAAGATGAGCGACTTGGATACGTTTGACTCTACAAACATTCGTGAAATAGTCAATCTGCGTATGCAGAAGCTGGTAGCTACCTGGATCCATCGTCACGAGGAGTACCGTAGGCGCCATGGTTGTGAACTCATTCCCTTGGAGATTGGCCCATTTATGTAGTTTTCACTATTTGGTTATTAATTTTAAATTACGTACTCTGTATTTTTTGATCATTTTGGTTCATTTACATAGTCTGTGCTGTTTGAATATTTTGGTTCATTTATATACTGCGGAATCTTTTATTAAGTTCAATGCCATAACCCTTGTATTATGCAATACAATTTATTACATCCATAGCATATAAATATATATTTTCCAATTTTTTTACCAAACACATACTGTAAGAGTAATAGTCTAATGCAACTAATGAGGTTTGACTCAAAAATACATAACGTGCTTCCATTAATTATGGCTGCATGTATTTTTTTATCAAAGCTGCCATCCTCGTACAATAGGGCAACTCCCACCCAACAACATCCATCTTTCTGCAAACCGTCCACTGGTAAGGCACCAGGGGTATGAAATAGTTTCCCTTGTCAGGTATCCTTACAAAATTGTTTGCACTTCGTACAAATATGATGTGTTCCTTGTTCCTTCCTCGCCGCCATCCTCACAATGAAAAAACTGTACAACAAAAGTTTGCAGATCCAGTCCCGGTGATAAAGTATAAAACTAAGACCGTGTTGTATTAGGTGGCTACATGAAACATATCCCCAATTTCCATGAACCAATATTCAAGCCCACATCGAACTTTTGAGTGTTTTATACCTTCCCAATTCTACGTCGTTCTTTGAACCGTATATGGGAACATAATCAGGCCAATGAGTCGATAACTCGCTAAATACCGCCTGACGTGCTCCACACCAGTCACCTTCACCTTCTACATGGAAGGCATCAGTGACGCATCTGAAGCCACAATTTCCATCACTCTCCACATCGTTCTAGCCCTCGATGTAACTCATGATAATAAGGGGGAATGTTGCTGCGGGAGAAACATTTTGATCAGAACACAATATTTTCAATATTCCAGAGTGATATTACTATGAAATTACAATGAAATTACTTGAGAATAATTGGAAGACTTACTGTGTCAACTCTCTTGTCCTGACGTACCGCTACTCGGTGATCTCGAACTAGGCCTACTAGGAGATGACCCATATTTCCCGTTCACGTGCTTGTGGTAACTCGGTGACCACCTTGTATATCTTGACCGGGGGACCTATTCGCTTGGTCTACTACGTGTCCTTGTCAAATTATCCATCTCTTCAATGCCGTAGTTCCCAGGATGTAGCTGCTACTCTATGTAGCTAGAAACTCTACGGGGAACAGATGGTCACCACAACCCAGCCCCCCAATTGACTATTGAACAATGCTTGCTCCTGATCACCCCTGGAAATATTTTTTGTTCCATGCGAGTAATCACCCAGTACCAGTGTCTTAAACAGTGGATGAATGTCATCCAAATACAAGGGGATTCCTTTTTTATTTGTCGTCTGCATGACACAGGCACATGGTATTTTGTGCGTTGAACGCAATACACAACCACAATATGCATAAACCTGTGCTCCAAGTGTTGCCACCATTGTAAGCTCAGCCTTCAATTTATCCAGGCAATATTTGAACACATTGTTCAACAAGTTTTAGAAAATGACTATACGGTGCAATCTACCGGTGCGAGTTCTTCATTTTTCAAGACTATCCTTAATAATAGTAATCTGGACGGCTATCATCAGGTCGACACACCTCCGTATTGTATCCAGGGAACCAGTAAATGTTTGTAACCAACCTTTCAATGACGAGTGTGCTCTTTTGACATTACATGTAGTTGTGTTCCCAAAATGAATATATCTATTCGTCCATGCCTGGAATTTTTTCTCCTTATGGGGGTTGAGTCATGTTGTCTCAATGTAACTAATAATTGCTTCGCTTAAAGACAAACTATCCCCCAAATCTGTCAATGCTGCTTTGTAGCTAACAATGGTGGAGGCATTGCCAACCAATGACCATACTCCACTTTTGAAGGAGGCCCCGTTCCTCTTACTCCCTCCTAACACAGTAACACGTGCCTCCACATCCTTGTTACTATGAAAAGTACAAAGTAAATACTTCGAGTCTGGAAACACTACCCGAATTGGCTTAATCAATCCCAGCTCACGATCTATGACTACCAACTCAGGGAACGGTCCATCGACAAGAAAGCTTCTCAATGCATATATAATCCACTCATAAGTATCTATCATTTCTTCGACGACAATGACAAAGGTGATTAAGAAATTCAGGTTACAAGGAGACATGTCGACCATCTCAATAAAGGGCATACCATATCGATTCGTCTTGTATGCTGAATCGATGACCATAATCCATGGATAGGTCTGGAATGCCACAACGGCTTCAGGATGAGCCAAGAATAAATGGGTTAGAGTGCCATCAGGAGCTGCACAACGACTAGTAAAGTACCCTTTGGAGATGGCTAGGTGCAAATAATTCACAGCTGTATTGTGCCCGCCTCGCCTTTCTCTTCCATAAGACGATCAGTCATTATATACTTTCCTAATGGTTTGATTCATGCTCGGAAATGCACGAGTGAGACTCACATTGATATGCTTAGTAGCTATCTTAGTATTCATCAAGGCTCTTCTCATTTGTTGTACATCAGCATGGAGCCTGCTACTCTGTTTATTCCCCTCAGAGTATACTGAAAAATAGTGGTTGTGTGTCCCTCGCCGAGGATCCTTGCATGGTTGAATGTTCCAACCCTCTTCCTTGTTACTCTCTCGCATAATAATCATGAAAAGACAATGATAATTTCTTATCGACGTGTTACTTCTTCGGACGACATCTGAATCACTCATATCGATAACCTTATCATTCCGACCTCAATTGCAAATACAATATATCCTTAGGGGACCATTATTATTTTCCTTGTACGACGACATGACAAGTTCAAATCATACACGACGTGCATTCTGTTGTAGTTAGGAATAAGCTTCGATATGACTTGGAAACACATTTGTGGTTGCGAATGCTGAGTAACTATTCTCACCTGGAACCGCTCCATATAAGTGATCGTCATCCTTAAATAACAATATATATCAAATAATTATTTTCACGAAAATAGAATGCCAAACACAATAATGGCACACATCGTTCTAATAACTAACAAAAAATAATACTTAATTTTATAAGTGCATAAAAGCCACCTCTACGTATTTAAATTAGCATAATTCTCACTACTATTAATGAAATATATAACTACATTAGTCTTAAACAAATCTATTACCAATGGTCTATACATCATTATAATAAATAATAAAAGACACCTACACATTTTTATGACTTAGATATACATATATTATTTTAATTCTAACAACTTTTTCTCAAAATTAGTATAACCACACTAAATTTTTTTATACTAGAACCATATGTTATATGTTATGTTAGCCTACCAACCATTCCCAACAAATTTTTACAACTACTTTAAACTATGTTCGTAGAACCTTTCTAAATTAGGTTACTTATAAATATATAAATAACATATGAACTAAAATATTGTAAAGTTAACATAATTTTCAATACTAATCACAAATTTTATAATCACATTAAATTCACAATATATATGGTGTACAAATCATTCTTATAAATAATGAGTAACACCTACATATTTTATGATTTCCTTTTGTAAATTATTCATTTAACTAAGATAAAAAAATCTTATTAATTAACATAAAAATAACCATTATCAACTTTTACTGATGAAATCTGGAACAATATTAAATTCAATAAATGGAGCCATGCATAGACAATGAAATGTTAAATAACTACATAAGGAATTAAAATAAAATATCACATTATTAATGATGAAATAAAATATAACCTTCTATTTAAACAACTAGTAAGTCCTAACTTTAACCATTACTTATTACACAAACAAAAATTAAATTAAAAATACTTCTAAAGACATGGAACTTTCAACATCCAAATTTAGAGTAAAAAGTATGATATTTTTTACCCAACAAGCATTTTTACATCCTATTTTATAGACAAATTTGTTACTATTTCCGGATAAAATGGCATTCAATGTGGAGAGTTGGGAAAATGAGAACTAAGCCGAGCAAGGCAATTGGAAAGGAAAACCGAAAATGGGAGGAAAAGGAGAAGAAAATTGGGAACTAAAGGAGAACTGAAAGGAAAAAAGGGAAAGGAGAACCCGGTAAGGTGTGGAAAAGGAGAACCGGCCGGAAGATGAAAGGAGAACCGGCCTGAAGATGACCATATCTGCTTCTGTGGAAAGCAAATGAGAACCGGGTCGGGAGACCAGAAGGTGAGTCAGAGAACGAGAGCGAGACGGCGGGATGAGCAACGAGAGCTGGAAAAGAAGATGACGAGGGCAAGTTCTACGCACACTGAGAAAATGAACGATGATGGGTTATTTACGTAGGAACCGGCGGAAAAATAGAATGGAGAAGATGGAAGTTAAAGATAGTTGGAAAAGATAGCGGGGAGAGGAGAACCATTCGGATCAGAAAGAACGAGAACCACGTCGAAGTTGATGGGGCTGGTGTAAATTGGAGCTGATGGTAATCGTCAAATAGCAGGAAATGAAAGCGGGGGTTGAAGAAGGAAAAAATATTGGGTCCAGAGAAGGAAAGGACAATAGGGTCGGCAAAGGAGATGAGTGGGGGTTGGAGAAGGAAAGGACATCGAGGTCGGAGAAGGATAGAAGAGCTGGGAAAACAGAGCGCCATCGGGGACAACGATGGCCAGGAGAGGTTGGCTAGTTCTAACCACGCCGGGATGCGCTTATCATGCCAGAGAAGACGCCGGAATAGCTACGTGAGAAGCTACTGAAGTTATGGAAAATACGTTAGAGAAGACACCGACAAACTCCACCACCGCCGGCACCGACCACCGCCCGCTGCCGTAAACCTTTTCCGGCAGGGTGATAAATGTGATACTTAAATTCATTTTTAATTATTAGTAACTATTAAATTTCATTATTTATTTAAATAAATTCAAAATTCATAAAGTATTTAAATAGTACAAAACATGGCATGATTAAGTGAAATATAGGGCGTGATATAGCTATTCACCTTACTAAATTTGTTGTTGTCATGCATTATCAATCCTATGTTCATAATTAATACTCCTTCAATCCCAAATAAAATTGCCCACTTTCTATTTTGGGATGTCCCACCCTAAATTGCACTATCTCAAATTTTCCAAAATAAACCCATTTGACCCGAATTAAAAAGTCCTGAATACCTTTGAAGTTGAGTGGATTTACTGGGCTAGTGGGATGATTAATAGATGATTAGGGTTTTAGTTTTGATTTGTCAAGCCCATATAGTTCCGTGTGAATTATCTTTTTACATCCCCGATGAAATCACGTGAAAACTTGGCATCTGATTTAATTCTCCAACACTCTTTTTCCTCCTTCCAACGCTCAATTTACTCCACCCAATGCTCCATTTACTCATCTCTATCTCATATTCTTTTTAATCTGCTCAGCTTCTCATCTTCTCACATCCAACGCTCCCTCACTTTTCTTTTCAGGTTCTCTATATTTCTTTAGTAAAAACGCTAGTTGAGTTCTCTCCAGGTCCGTCTTTTACTGACATGAAATGCCACCAATGGTTCAAGATCAATGGATTTTTTCCTGCACGAGGATAGCCATAGCGCCTAGATCCACCATTCACAGTTTCACAATTTTTTATTTGCTGGTTCACACTTGCCCACAAGAGGGTATGGTGCAGATGGACACACCCCATCGAGTTGCTGCTTCTAGCCTCTTCTTGTGGCGAAGGATGCCATTTTGATGATTTGAATAATAAATTCTGCAACTTTAGCCTTTCCTCTTCAATCAAGTTGTGATTGACCATCACAACCCCTATTAAAAAACAAAAGACTCTATGAAGAAAAGGAACGAGGGACTTGAGTTAATATAAAGGCCAATTTTGTTTGGAACTGGCCAAAACTTTAATACTGAGAGGCTTTACTATTTGAATTTATGACATGGAAAAGGAATGTTTTCTTGTGTGTATATAAAGGTTTAGGTGTTTTTCTCTAAGTTAACTTTTTGTACCTTTCAATATTTTGGCTCCAAAATTTGTAATTTTCATTTTTGCAAAATTTTCACTTTTGGCTCTGTAGTTTGAATTTTGGCTCCTAAATTTGTAATTTTGGTGAGAAAGTTTACATCCTAATGGGCTATTAATGTAGTTCAAAGCCACTGTTCTATGTCACTCTACACTATTCACTTTTTGTCACTTCAATCAGCTTTTTGGTCAGCTTTTTGCAATTTTAAGGTTCACTTTTTACTATTAAAAAATTACTCTAGAATTTCTCTCTCTGCAATATAAACTGGGACGGAGGGAGTATTAGTTACTAAAGTAGTGTATATCATATTAGAAGCATTCAATACTGAGTTATTGAGGTTTCAGTTTTGAAGTTGTTATATAATTTGACAATTTAAGATTTGATAATGTCTTATAATTTTCAGTTGTTGTTTTGTTAGTTGTAGTAGATGTTTATGATTTTCATTTTAACGTTTTGAAGTTGATATTTAATTTGACAATTTAATCTTTCATGATGTTTTATGATTTTTAGTTGATGTTTTGTTGGTTGCAGTTGACGTTTCATGATTTTCAGTTTATGTTTTACTAGTTGTAATTGATGTTTAATTTATCAATTTAAACTTTGATGTGTTTTATGATTTTCAGCTAATGTTTTTTAGTTGTAGTTGACATTTTATGATTTTCAAATGTTGTTCTATTAGTTGTAGTTGTCATTTTATGATTTTCAGTTGAAGTCTTGTTAGTTGTAGTTGATGTTTACGTGTAGTTTATTGAGATTTCTTCTTTGAAGTTGATATTAAATTTGATAATTTAAGCTTTGATTATGTTTTATAATCTATGTTTGAAGTTTCGTTAGTTGTAGTTCACGTTTTATGAATTGCAATTGATATTTTGTTAGTTGTAGTTCATGTTTTTATGATTTTCATTTTAACAACCATGTTGTTTTGTTAACTATAGTTGATGTTTTAAGATTTTCGGTTCTTGTTTTGTTAGTTTTGGTTGATGTTTTGATTTTTAGTTTGACGGTCATAATGATATTTTGCATTTTTTATATTTATTTGTTTTTAATATAATTTTTCTAGAGAAGCGGAATGAAGAATAATTGCACAAATATCTCTTCCTAAAGTTTTGTTTGTCTCACAGGAGTCTCTCTACAAATTGGGCTTGGAAAATTAAGCTGTTTGGATTAGTTTATGATGGAGTTACAGAAAATTCAATTGGTTTTACGTTAGTGTTTTCATCGCCCTAACACGAATTGGATTTAAAAGGGGATATTGCTTTTTTTTTACTGTGCATATTGATTTAAAAGTGTTATTTGAAAAGTTTGGATTTCGTATAAAATATTATGTTAATATTGTGATTCTTCTTGTTAATTATTTTGTTTTCATAATTATTAAGTATGGTGTGTACTTTATTGCACTGTACTAAATTATTGTAATAGCATGTGGATGACCGGTTTTTTACTTTATGTTGTCGTGTCAAACTTGGAAGCATGCTACTTGATTACTTGTCTGTGATTTTTGAGGTCCATGATGCGATTGTATTTGTTTAAATTGACGGGAAAGGGCATGGACTGTACCGTACAACTAGATCGGTTGAACGTGGATTTTTAGTATGCTAGCATAACAATCTATTTTTAGATATGACCTCGTAATTGAACATATTGGTTGTGGTTGACAAGTATGAGTTTTTGGATCGTGATAACCTCAGGGCACAATTTAAGGGTTTATGCCCAGATTTTACTCATAGTGGCCGTATAGGAATTTGACTATGTCTTAGCATAAACCACCAGTATCCTTTTACTATGTGCTAAGATTGATGTGGCTATTTCTCTTATGTGTTCTCTAAAACTCCACTTGGTAAATAATGGAGATGGAACTTCGCTAAGCAAGAACCTTACCCTATTTTAAACAACCCTAACAGGTGTAGCTAAGTAGATAGAGTGAAGGGTCGT
Organism: Rubia peregrina; assembly: GCA_032355705.1. NCBI lineage: Eukaryota > Viridiplantae > Streptophyta > Magnoliopsida > Gentianales > Rubiaceae > Rubia > Rubia peregrina. The sequence goes on from JAULKK010306553.1 coordinate 11,678, forward strand.
ACGTGACGTCACGCCTTTACTTCTTTTGGGATAGGATCCTGGATGGACCTATTGATCTAGAACCTAATTTAGAACCTTTGTACATGTATTTACCATTAAACCATGTAAAAATAATTGTTATAAGACGTTGATTGTAATAGTAACACATGTTTTGAATTCTAAATCGCTTCTGCATAATCTATACTAATCGTCAATGCATGTAAGTAATCTGACCAGTTAAACTTTTAGCAACATGTTCTTTACTGACCTAGTACTTACGAAATTCAAGGTGGTTGGAGATCTTTGGCGTTACATCAAATGCATCGCATAACCATTCGTTTAACTAGTTTGTTGTGAATTATTAGTTTTTATTGATGTCTTGTGTCCTACTTTATCTAGGATCGGCGATTAGGATCAACGAACGTGGGTATATGTTGGAGATCAGGGTACGACTACCACCATAAATGAAGACATTCCACGCCTTGATCAAACATTCAAGGGTTATGTTTGTGATCCTCTAAGTGACATGGATGGACCTATGACAAGGTCAAGAATGAA